>MU224291.1:59509-74158 GCA_018584345.1 Thuja plicata | reverse complement strand
AGTGAGCTAGGGAGGGAGGGAGAGGTAGCTAGAGAGAATGTCAGAGGGGAGAAGGAGATATATAGAGATATTTAAAGGGATTAGGGAGAGAGAGGTGAGATTGAGAGTAGGGAGTGAAGGATGAAGGGAGGGACATTTAGTGAGAGAGTTATAATGAAGGGAAAAGAGAAATTTAAAGGAGGGAGAGAGTGGTACAGAGACAAGTCTAGATCTTAGGGGTTACATAGTGGGGTAGATGAAATATTCATGAAGAGATAGAAATACAAATGTAGAGCTTGATAGGGATAAAAGGGAGAAGGGATTGAGGGATAGGTAGAGAGATGTATAAAGAGGGACAAAAAGATGGGGAGGGACCAAGGGTAAGGTGAAGTGATCTAGGCTTACATCTTGGGGTAGGGGGAAAGAGAGAGAGAGATGATGGTTTATCAAAATTGATTACTCTCCTTGCAAAAAATGACTGAATCTTTGATTATTAATTACTAACTTAATGTTTTAAGTGTTTTGAGATGATCGTTACTAAATAGATCATGAAAAAGTGACTTCAGATGAAAAAACTTGTGTGTATTTAATGTTTTAAATATGAAGGATGAAATTAAATTAATTATAATTATTATTTTTATATATGATATTAAAACACTACCTATTTCATTGTTTAGAGCTCCGATCACCTTTCCAACACCTGGAAAAAATCAAAATTTCAATAAAAAATGTAAAAGTTGTCCATTTTACTAAAATGTGCTTTTTATTATTCTCAAAACAAATATTTGATTTGGATTGGATATCTGATTTGAATCACATATCCAATTTCTCTAATATAAATTTTTCCCATTTTTTTGCCTTGGGATTGTTATGGGATTTGGCTTGGGGATGCCAAGCCTAGAAAGTCAACCCAAAAAATGTGTTTATGAGATTTCCTTGTGTTTCCAAACTTTGACCATGTAGCTGACAACTTTTTTTACCCAAAATTGATAAAAAAAGAAAAGAGTTTTTTAAGACTCTTAGCTTTCCACCAATATAAATTATGTCTACTTTTGAGTTTAAGAAATAATGATTATTGATTTTCTAATTGGATTACATCTAAAGTCCTGATTGATAGGCTAATTGAAAAACATCAGTAACTTTCAAAAGAACTTTTTTAAAATCCGAAACATGCATTACATTCTATGCCTCACATACAATAAGATTAAAAAAAAAAAGAAATTTATAAAGTTTTGACCAAGTTATGGTGGTTAGACATATGAGTTTTTGTATTTGAAAAAGTTATAAAAAATTTATAATTAATTATTTACCATAAAAAAATTACAAAAAGATATGCGTCACATTCGGACACGAGTCTTCTACTTATATCTAGAATTTATAAAAAAATATTATCATTTGATTATGGTTAGGGTGGTCAGACATACACCTTATCTTTTTCTTGAAAGTTTTGTACTACTGCATTGAAATTTTAAATTTTTACCAAATAGATTAATTTAAAAAAAAAAACAAATAGTATCTTAGAAACTAGATTCAATTTTCTACGTATTCTATTGTTACATATTTTTGATATAATGTTGATGACTTATTGATTTTTTTACGTCAAGACAACTGAAACAAAACGTAAAAGCTAAGTAATACATTTCACCTCTTGGAGAAACCAACATGCAACCACTGCTAGCCCCAACCTTGCTCAAGGAACCATCAAAAAATAATTCCCAGACCTCGTTACCTTGCTTCCCACATTCCTGGTTTGCATTTTTTTCCAAGTTAGGCACATGAATGAATCAACCTCATGCATGAAATGTATACCCAAATCAGTATGTTCTATATGCTCAGTTGGACCTTTTGCTTGATTTTGGACAGCCCACTTGTCAAGAAGTATATCATCTATGTTCATCAATTTGTTTTTTACTCTCCTGAACAAGTTGTTCATCTAGTTCATTTGCTAAAAAAATAGCATTGATAGGACTGAGATTGTAAGGCTTAATATGGTCCTTAGCTATAAGCTCTGATTTGATGGTAACTTGGTATCATATCTGGTTCTAAATAGCACATGTGACCAATTTGAAGACAAATAGTCCCTAATCTTGGTAGTAAAATCCCTTGACAAACAAATTGCAAAATAGGGAGATAGTTCTATGACATAAATGTCCTAAGGGATAGAGAAGTTTGGACAGGTTTGCAAGGTTAAACTCAGCCCCTTAATAACCCCTATTGTATTGACAACAATCCCATCTAGTTGTACAACCCCCTTTTCAAGTGGCTCGTATTTGATACCTAGTTTGTCTACAATTTTTTGGGGGCATAACTAAGCTACTAGCGCCTAAGTCAATCATGCAATTATGCACAAGGTGGGCTCTTATGATTAAAGTCACATAAAAAGGTGGTGGTTTGGCTTTTAAAGCTTGTTGTTCATTTTCATTCACAACAATATTAGTTAACACAACCTTGGACTATTCTTGATTAGACTCACTAGTGTTGGAATTATTAGAATGATGTACTGAGAGGGGAGGGGTGAATCAGTACCTCTAAAACCTTTTTATGTGATTGGCCCATTAACCTTTGTGTCATTAGATTTGTATATTCCTATCTATCTGTTCATCTTTCTTTATGTATGTGAAATCATAACATAAGTTCTTTACATGTGTAAACATTCAAGAAACATATATGAAAGTAAATAACACATAACACATGATATGATATTGCAGAAAACTCTTGTTAGGAAGTAAAAACTACAGTGGGGATGTCACCCACAAAACTTCACTATCTGTAGATAAGAAGGGCATCGGTTAAGGCTTACAATTTGATCACTTTTGATGATCTAGCCTATTAGGAGTATTAGAGTGGAGACCTGTTAGGATCTACTTCATTTGAAGCTTTAGCAACACTGTTAAGTGTGCACTTTGTTAAGAGATATGTCAAGAACTGTTAAGTCCACCTTCTACTAAAGGATTTCTGATGTGATGCACTTGTTAGAATGCAACTACATTATAAATGTTGATCTAATAGTATATGCAATCTCTAATTGCTGATAATAGATCCTGTAAATCTTACAATGTATAAGTAATCACCTTGAGTGATTGAGTAATACCTTGTCTCTGCTCATCGGTAGCCTTGTTTGTGTTCTTGAGAACTGATGTGATCTTTTTCTAAACTTTGCATGAATTTATTTCTGCTACTTAGATGCTCTTCATGGCTACAATCATTTATCAACTCATACTATTTCAAATGATTGAACATCTATTTATACTAGTTTCTAGATCGATTCTTGATTCACGCTTTACAAGTTAACTCTAGATACAAGGTTTACAACTTGACCTTGATCTTTAGTTAGTTATGTTTTAGATCTGTTAGGATGCTTTAAAACATTTACAATATGCTTGCTTGACCCTCAAGTAATGTTTTAAAACAAATTAAAACTCTATAAATAGAATTACAATGTTTTATCTGATGTGTAAAGTCAGATCCACTATTTGCGGGTTCTGTAACTAACGGTCGGTTCTGATGGTCGGGCTGCTCTATCAGTCTATCGGTTTTCTTTCATTCTTTTCTTTGTCGAGCTTCTGCTCCGTTAGTGTTCCTATTTGAACTATTCGTCGGGTTCTGTCTTTTCTTCTTTGTTGGCAATGTTCATAAAACTATACCGTCGGGTATGCTTTTTGTTGGTTTAAAGATCTTTGGATCCATCGATGATGTTTTGTTTCATCGTTTAAACACTTGTCAGTGTTCGTCAAGCAATTATATACTTAGCATTTTCATGTCAAGTATTGTTATCTCATCGGTGTTGGGTATGCAGTGTGTTGTTTGTTGGTTATGCCTATACCGATGACTTTTATCATGTTTTTAACTTAAGTATACTAATGGCAAAACTTAATGTCATCAACTAGACATACTTAAATCTGACAAATTTGATTACAAAAGATCATTTTGACCAGGGATACTCAAGGAATCCGACATAGACATAGATACATTAACATTTTTCATATGGTCAAGAATATTAAATGGAGACACACGACCCTAGTTTGACCCTTAGGAGCAATAACTTCAACATTAACAAGAGTTGGCACCACTGGTTGTGTTGTATTCTTTGGTTGTTCCTTACTTTCTATAGGTTGGTCTCTTTGTAATATGTAAACATTATGAGTGCCTTGTTGGTTGGCACCAACATTGATAGGTCCAACATTAGTAGAAAGACCAGGCTCACTATGTTTACCTCCTACGACTTGCCTTGCTAGTACATAACCATGAACATATTGTTGCCCAACATAAATGGCCCTCCTTTTACTTATGGTATTGTCTTTAATTGATGGACTTAATTGTTTCACACCACAAAAATCTTCACTTTTCCAATTTAAAAGTGTTGTCTCTAGTGGTTGACCTTTTGGTTGTTGTGAAGAGGCCACATCAAAAGTACTTGGTTGTAGATGTGGAATATTTTGAATCATTACTACCTAATTTATGACCCCATTTGTGCAAGTACTCTGATTATGGGTATGATTGCATGGAAATCACCATTCATAGTCTTGTGCCAAGTTGTTTTGTACAGGAACAAGCTCCTTTGAGGAGTTGGCAGTGTTTGTATTATAAGGCTGATAAGGCTTATATTTAAGAGTGGGTCTATGGCCTTGATTATTTTTCTTGTAAAAATGTCTATTCCCTTGATTTTGTTGATAAGAGGGCTGATAAGAAGGTTGGTATGGTCTGTAACTCTAATTTTGTTGCATTTTCATGTTAACAAGCTCATTACCAAATGTTTCTAAAATGCCCTTAATCTATTGCAACTCCACAGATTGAGCTAGATGAACACTTTCTTGGCTATTGGGTTGTGCATTAGGTGATGCTAATTTTGGAGTTCCTAGTATAACAACTATAGGGGTTTCTTGCAAAGGTACTAACAGTTGTACTAGAGGGACTACTGGAAATATCAACATAGGAGCCCTTGGGGCAATTTTTTCAGCCTATATAAGGTTGTTTTCTACTCTTATAGTCATATCATAAACTCCTGGGAGTGTATTGCCTCCCATGGAGTGTATCATAATTTCTATACCACTATTGAAAGCCCTCAAATAATAAAAAAAGCATGGTCAGCAAAGAGTCTTACAATTTGAGGGATCCTCTCTCATGTCTTCTGAAATCAGAAGTTAAAAACTAAAAATTATTCATAAGGAGCCCTCTTGATAGTAGACAACTGCTCTACTAATGACAAATGATTTAATCTATGTTCAAAAAAGTTGCAGAGCTCAACACCCAATTGGTCCCAATTGATGATGAAATTCACTGTTAACCTTCTAAACCACTATAAGGCCTTCCATTTGAATGAGGTAGTGAACAAACTTACTGCAACATTGACCTCTATAACATGGCGCAAAGAACACAAATTAGCTACATCTCTAATGTGCTGAATTGGGGTGGTTTGATCCTCACTAGTGAAATATGGTAAAATCTTCAGTGGCCACAAGGAATGTCATCATGTTGAGTTAAATTCAGTGGACTTCCCTAGTTGAAAGCCACAAAAGGTTGATTCCTAGGTTGTGCCATAGAAGTTTGTAAACCTTGACTCCTTGGGGAAACATAAAATGGAGCAGCAGAAGTTGATTGAGAGTAGTATCATATTCCCCATTAAGCATACTTCATGGGTCTCAAACATTGTTCTGGTTAGGAAGAAGAATAGAGAAATAAGGTTGTGTGTAGATTTTAGAGACTTGGATAGAGCCTCATTGAAAGACCATCATCATTTGCCTTCCATGGAGAAAATTCTCCAAGTAGTTTTGAGCTCAGAACATTTTCATTTCTTGATGACTATTTTGGTTATAACCAGATTTAGTGAACGATGGAGATCAATTTAAGAAATCCTTTACCACCAAATGGTTATCGTGGCCTATAAGAATATGCCCTTCAGTTTTTCCAATGCTAGGGAAACTTTTCAGAAAGTCATGGACATGGTTTTTGATAATTTAATGTCAAAAATTGTCTGAGTATGCTTGGATGGAATTACCATATTTCAAAAGAAGAAAAAGATAACTTAAGTCATCTAAGAAAGATTTTTGAAAGGTGTAGGGAATCTAGGATATCTCTTAATCCCAAAACACATGTTTTCTCTATGCATGAAGACAAATTACTTGGTTATGTAGTGTTGAAATAGGGTATCACCATTGAACCTAAAAGAATAAAAATAATTCTATCCCTTTACCAACACACAGGAAATGTTTGTAGAGTTTCAATGGAAGAATAAACTTCGTTAGGAGGTTTATTCCTGATATTGTTGATTTGTTAAGTCCATTAAGTACCATGCTAAGAAAGAATGTACCTTTCAATTGGACTAAAGATGGGAAGAGGAGTTTTGAGTTGATTAAGGAAGCACTTTCAGCAACATCTACGCTGATTAACACTGATTATTCTAAATATTTTATTTTATATGCCTATGAAGATACTGATTCTATTTCAGCTATGTTGGTACAACACAATATTTAAGGCATGGAATATCTTGTGGCATTCTTCAACCAAGGTCTTAAAGACTACGAGCTCATGTATTCCTTTGTAGAGAAACACGTGCTTGCTATTATAAGGAGCTTGAAAAAGTTTAAACACATGTTGTCTAATAATAAGATTATTCTAATGGTGGCTCATCCGAGTGTGAAGAAGTTTCTTTTGAGAAAAGACCTAAGTGACAAGAGAGTTGGCTAGATAACCTGGGTGATGGAATATGATGTAGAAATTAAGGTTTCTAAACTAGTTAGGGGAAATTCAATATTGTATTTGGCACCATTTTCTGATGAATGTTTGTTGAAATATCAACAAACATTTATTAGAGTTCCTATGAAACACCTTCAAAAATTTTGTCTAAAAAGCAACAAACCTAAATTCATCGAAACTCCAACGAATTATCATCGAACAACGACACAGTCATTGACATTGGTTTTTGAGGAAAATCAACAAAAACTTCATTATACATTTTTGTGGTTCATCAAACTTGCGACAATGTGGAGCATACCATTACAAAAAATATATCATCAAACATACAACAACTTCATCAGAAGTTTTAGTGGTTTGTCGGTTTGTTTTCGTTGAAATTGTGCATTTTTTTTTCTAAATATTAGTTCAAATGTATGCTATTACATACATTTGAATGAATTTATTATAGGTGTGGATGAGTTTGTTGATTGGAGCCTTGTGGCTGAAAACAATATAAAAATGATAACTAAACCAGTAAATTGTATAAATGTTTAGGTTCAGATTGAGGTTGACTTCAAAGAGGAAGGAATAAACTAGCATGATTTCAAATTTAGAACAGTAAGAGAGTACACATTTTTTTCTAAAAAAGAGTAATCTTTATTGATATGAATGTACAATGTCTCGCACAAGCCTTGAGACTAACTGATATGCATGCATACAAAGAAAATACTATGTATTTATAAATGCATAAAATGTAAATGTACATAAGAGAGGGTGACTCATCATTGCCTAAATGACAAGTCCTAGTTTGAGTTCCCTCGTGTTGTGCTTGGCTCTTCACCCAGCTTGCAACCATCTACCACTTCCTTGCTTTTGAGTACCTTCATCTGAGGAAAAAATTGTGTTAGTGAAATGAGATTCATCATCTATTATATACACATGCATATACAAACACATAATACATCCTTCATATGCACCCTATTAGTCAGCATGTCTCATAACGTCCAAGAGGAACAAGTACCAAATCAGAAATCAAATGCATGTTTTTTCTGACTTGTTTTCTTAATGTGTAGATGCAGGGAAAAGTATTATTTGATGTTCATTAATATCTCATCAGTGGTGTAAATGAGATATAATTCTTAACAAGTTGCATCTATGTTTTAGGTTATATAAGTCACAAAAATTCTAATCCCTTTTTCTAGAAGTAATCATCAAAGTAGTCACATCAAAAACTATCATGACATCAAAGATACTAAATGAAGAGAATAATTCACTTGAACACTTGAAGATATCCAAATAATGTAAAAAAAATAGTGTATCAATGCAACTAACAATAATAGTAAATGTTGTAGGAAGAAGCCACAATACAGAGGGTAGGGTTAGTTGGACGCTTCACTATCAATATATAATGGCTACAATTCTAAGAAAGAAAGTGCTATGATACAGCCACAACCCTAACACTGTCAAATAAGACTATGACAACCACAATATAAAGCCATAGAAGATCAGGTTTTCACAGTCAATAAAGCACCTCATGAAAGACTCCATAGAAACATTCATGAATCACGATGTGACTAGTCCTAAGGGGAAAATGAAAGAATATTTGTCTAGTTACAGTAGGTAATGTGGGTTTCTAGACATAAATGAAATTCAAGGGTATGAAGTTACAAATAAGTCAAGAACACAGTGCAACCCCATACACAACTGATGCAGTGCCAAATGGAGAGAGTCCCCAAAGGAGATGTCCAACCTCACAACAAGAGTAAACACAATAGAAACAACAAATAACTTGGCACAATAGGATGCAAGAAATACTTTATTGATCATAATTTAACCATACATGTTGGGCTGTAAGGGCTTCTCGATTACAACCACATACGAAGAAGATAACTCTAAGATCTATCCCAAAGAAATCTGCAAGCTTCAGGTCAAAAGATCACTGCTATACCTTCTGCCCTTCTACCACTTCCTCCCAACTGACTCCCTAACACAAAACCAAGCCTACTTTTATACAAAAATCATGACCACAAGTTAGACCAAGAAATACATTTCAAAAAGTAGGAAAACATCTTACAAATATAGGTCTAGCCCTATACAAACATAACATAAGAAGAAGCTATCACGTGGAACAATCCATGAAGGAACCAGGATCCACATGCTAAGGTCAGAATAACTAAGAATCCCACAATGTCGATCGCAACACGAATCACCAGGTAAGCTCATGTACTCATGAACACATTACCCTCGACCAAAAAGAGAAAGAAATCTCAATACACAATCAGCCCCAAGAGATGCACTCAAAGGAGAATGATCCAAAAACACTCTAGAATAAAAATCCTTGAGTGCAACTCTTAACTCGCACATAAAACTAGCCCACACCCAAACCTGTCAACCAATTAGAAGAACAAGAAAACAAACACTGCCCAATCACAAAATCCTCCATATCTCGAATAAGATAACACCAAATAAGGATCAAACACAGAATAGCATCCAAATCACTATCTAGAATATCCTAGTACAAGCACAACAACAAAAGATCCAACTGGACCAACTACAACCAGAAATACAGAAACTACTAACTGTAACCCAAACTCTCAGAGCGATGCAAGATTGTCAGCGAACCAAGGATGCTCCTGCATTTGACACCCCAGGTGACTAAAGATTTTCCATAAGAGAAGCTTATGAAAATCTGAAGTGATTCAAGACAAATATCCCATGTTCATTCTTAAGCCACATATTCTCTTCATCTACTATTTGCACTGTCACTCTACCCTTTTCAGTCAAGTACTGTAAATGACTTTGCCTATCATTCTTTCAGTCATGCCTTCTATCTGCACCATATGTACCAACATGACAAGATACCAACTAAATCTTCTTCTGCTTCCTTCTACCACTAGTACCCTCTAATTTTCCTGTAGTTCTCTAAACCTTAATGTCTATACTAACCTCTGTAGTCATCTTATATCTCCTTCCAATGCTCAAGTTCCTCATTCCTTTGTCTTCATCCTTCAAAGGAGTCAAAGTAAATTTTTGTCCATCTTTCAGGATAGTAATGAAATTTCTTTTACAGTCATGAATAGCCTCTCTAGCATACTGCCAAGGTCTTCCAAGTAAAACATGACAAGAAAACATATTCACAATGTCACATAATACTTCATCCCTATAAGGACCAATGCAAAAACTTACCATGCACTGTTCCTTAACCTTTACTGCATGATCTTCTTGTAACCAACTAATCCTATAAGGAAAAGGATGTTTCAACCTCTTCAAACTAAGCTTCTGAACCTGTTATCAAAATTTCACTACCCTAGAAATTTTTTCTACAAAGGATATGTTTCTGAGTCATTTGACCTCATTTATATACAGACAGCAAAATTAAAATGCATTGTGAAATTCTGAAAATAATCATTTCATTTGTACAGAACAATGATAAATTTCTCATTTTTGAGTTCACTCATTTGAAAACATAAATGTATGTATTCAAACCAGTTGAAATTGAAAGCCTCACACAAGCCAGGAGTATAGCCTATCATTTCTCCTACAGATTTAAAATAAAATTAAAAAGATAGAATAGGAAAGAGATAGGTCAAAGTTAACCAGTCATTGCATGTTTCTTTGACTAGTTGTGAGTGGTGTGATTGGTTGGTCCTGAGTCTATTCTTTCCTTGCAATTCTCCTAGCAAGCTCCTAAAAAAAAGCAACGACATTAGATCCCAATGCATACAGATCTAAGCAATGGCTGGTTACCTTAAAATTACTCTATGCCTATGCTGCAATTTTAACGCTCTCCTAAATCTGAAAAAGAAAACATCAGAATGCTGAAAGTGTGTGCGAAAGGAATATTTATGCTAATGTGTTTGTTCCATGTGTAGGAAGAGAGTTATTTTAATGTATATGTGCCCCTAACCGAGGCTCCCTTCGCGTATGAGCCTGACATATGCATTAGAATAATTACTTTAACAGGTGTCAAGATCAGGAAAGAAATATATAATGTTAAAGGGACATATTAATTCTGATATGAAACCTTTCATTATAATCAAATTGATAAGCTGAGTTTGTTTAAGGGACAACAAATTTCAAGTTGAAACCTTATAGACTACAGTAGTAACAGGAAATGAATAGAATGTTTTGAACAAGAAATTTAGAAAGGGTGTTGATATATAGAAATAACTCTCAAAGTGAACAACAAAGCCATGATTATTGAATAAGGAAGATCGAAGGGACTCTGTCAATAAGGCAGACAACTTCAAAGAATGATACTTTGGAAACACAAACTGATGATTTTTCCTTCATTACATACTATAAAGATGGATCCAAAGCATTTTTTTAAATTGTGATATAAATAGTGTAGCCAACAATCAAACTGAGTAGCATCAATGTTGGTCCGAAACAGAAAGAGGTTTAAAGAGGGATGGATCCACATTTTCGAAGAAAAAGAAAATGCAAATTTTCCAGAATGACATTGCAACTAACAGCCAAAGAAAGATGCAAATTTCTAGAATTGCATACAGTAGCATAAAAATAAAAAAATAAAAACTTTTCCATGGTCGTGGTTTTATTGTAATTTCCATGTTCCACTTTTTCAAGAAAAGGTTTTCTTTAAACAAAATAATTTTTTATGCATACCCAGATGTTGTTCTTTAAAGCTTTCAAAGCAACAAGTGTTTTTTATGTTTGGTTCATACCCAGATTTAGATTTGAAAGGAGCATCAGTGGAGGCCACATTTTCTTTAAAGGAGCCAACAGATATTAAGAGGAAAACAATTTTTTTTTAAGAGTTTTCTTGCAAGAGAAACAACCATGATTTCCAGATTTTTATTTCAGATAACAGCAGAAAGAAGCCCCATTTTGTGAAAAATGAAAGGGACTCATTCATGGTTTTCAGAAAAACAACAAGCATGAAGCATGTTTTTGTTAAAAATGTTAAGCACATTTTTGTTAAAAATGTTAAAAGCATAAATAATAAAATGTATTTCCTCATCAATAAATACAAAGATCTTTCAGGAGAAGTCACGACTTTAGAGAAGGAAACTATAAATTTTTCAATGGCAGCCAACAGAGTAGGGAAAACATTTTAAAGGAATGGAAACGAGCCACGACAGTACATGTTTTTTCATACATTTTGCAGTCGTTAAAGGAAGAAAGGTTTTTTTTTTAAATAAAAAAAAAGAGCTCTTTGTTCAAATGTTTCTTTAAGGTAACGTGGTGAAGATCATGCGGTTACCTGTAAAGTCTTGTACAATTTTGTAGAGGAAATAGCTCCACAGAGTTTCAAGCAAGTTAAGAAAACTTCCATCAATGGCATCTACAGGCAGAGACGAGCAGAGATTGAAATGCAAATGAAATACCAAGTCAAGGATGATAGGGGTTTGAGTTAAAAGTCTTCATCTTTTTTCCATAAGAGTATCTCAGAATGTCAGTGATATTTCTTTCTAGAATGGTGTGGCAACAGTTTGGGTTTTACAAACCCTCACTCTCGAGCTCAGCAAAAAACAATGCCAAATGAAATGATACTTATTGCTTTAGGGTTTGAATGTTTTGTTGACCCTTAAAGCATATTGTATGAATGCATGGAGTCTACTGCCAAACATTTGGATGGCATTTTTGACCCATGAATATATTACTTAGTATTATGATTATATGTGTTCTTAACATATAATTATAATGCTAAGTAATATATTTTATATTATTATTCATTGCTTTCTAATAAACATAGTAATTAATATTTATTAATTGATTTTTAAAATATATCAATTAATAATTATTAAAATATTCTGAGATATATATTGTTTGTAATTTTATACTTATTAATTGATACACTTTATAAATCAATTAATAAATATTAAAATCTCTAAAAAGAAAGTAATAATAATGTAAAATGGAGAGATAAGGGTGTATTTAATGACTTGGAAACATAAGGAGAGCATCTAGGGGATGTTGGAGCAGGTTTAGGAGAGTTGGAGAAGTCTTGGGGTCAAATTTGACTTTCCCCTAGGTTTTGGGAGAAAATTATGGCTAGTTGCAGCATTTTTGGGGTTGTTTGGATGAGTCACATAGATGGTTAATGCCTTGGTTAGAATTTTTCAGTCTATTGGTGATTTTTGGGGTAGTTTTAGGTCCTATTTTTAGGGATTTATTGTTGCATCTGACCCAACGGGTTGTGTACTTAGTGTTTTGAGAACTCATTTTGGTTTTCAGTTCTGATTATGTAGAGGAAGGTTTTGTGACATATTTTTGTCCTTGGTAGTTTTATGCAGAAGTTTGTAACTCCATTTTGAAGATCAAATACAAGTAGCAACAGCTGAGTTTATGTTATCTGAATTTCTTTTGGAGCCTTCTTTTCTTTCTGCATTCCTGTGTGCATTTTTAGGTGAATTGATAAAGATAACTAGTGAGTTTTCTATCATTCCATGTTATTTTGTCTCACCTAAACACCTAGTTGCAGAAAAGTATGTTTGCTTCTAGGTTGTAGTTTATGTCTTAGGGTGTGATACTGATAAGTGAGGCATTTGTTTTCCTCCTTGGTTTAGTTCATTTCTTAGACTTTATTACAAAGTACTTATGCAATCCTATACGGAAAGGATGTGTTTTGTATTCATTCAGATAGTGTAAAGCCCTTCTTCAGTTATTTGTAGTTGCACTTTCATATCATTTTGGTGCATCACCTGATTCAGTAGTTTAATTTTTAGTTTACAAGTTCATTTCAGTAATTTCTATCTCTTTTCCCTCAAATTTTAAGTTAGTTTTAAAGAATTATAGGTGATTATCCAATAGGAACCGACCTAGAATCTGGAGGTTTCATTTCCAGTTACGCATTTCCCACATGCAGAAATGAATCCCATGTTAGGCAAGATTGTTAAACTTGTATAGTTTAACAAGGTACAAATTTAAGCCTTAATAGAACCATCTCCTCAGAACCAAGTTATCAGTACTTCCTCCATCAACAATCACCTTACAACATTTACCACCAGAATTACACATAACCCTTGAATAAATTTCTCCTTTGACAAGGTTCAACTTGCTTCTTGATCAACAATGTTCATCTAAGCATACGATTCTCACCACCCTCAGGTTCAACCATGTTCTCAACAATAATAGGATCACACTAAAAATATCTATGTCCATCATGTCCACTCTTAAAACAAGTGCCTTTAAACCAATTCATGTCATCTCTCTTGTGATCATCATTCCTAGGTGCAATCAATTTAACTTCTTCAATAGACTTATCTTTCTCCTTCACCTGTTTATCTTTTCCTCTAAAGTTACCTTAATTTTTCTTCCTCATCTTATCTTCAGCCTTCAAAGCATACTAATAAGCATCTTCAATCGTACAAATCTTCAACATACTCAATTCATGATGAAGGGTGCTCCCCTTAATACCACAAACACATAACAGAAACAGAGAAACACAACAATTTGCAAGAACAGAAAATGGGCTTTTTATTATCTCCACAAATGTGGAATTACAAACTTTCAGAATTACAATATGCAAAGCCACATGGGCATTTTACTTACAATCTTCTGTACGACAAAGCCTCGAATTATTACTCCGATCCACCCAGAATTGCCCTAGACAACACTACGGGCCTTCTTTATAGGGGCAATTTTCACTGCCCGAGAAGGTTCCAGAAATCTAGCCATTAAGGCCGACTACCCTTAACATTTAATTATTTTTCACTTTTATTACAAAAAGGGTCGGCTTTGAATATTTACAAAATATGAGATTAGGTAGCCCAACTTCCGGAAACCATAACTTTTGAACCGTAGCTCCGTTTGGCTATTATGACCACTTTTCAGAAATGGGAGATCGTGATCTACAGTGCTTGACTCGCGAAGCGCCAGTCAGCTGGGGGTTCAACCTCGATCCAGACCCTCTAAGGTCCTAAAAATTGAGCTCAAATATTTTGCACCCTAAAATCTCAACAGTAAATCCTTAATAACTTCGCCAATACAGATGATCTGGCAATGAAATTTAACTGGCATTCTTATATGACTAAG
>MU224291.1:37060-47483 GCA_018584345.1 Thuja plicata | reverse complement strand
TACATTATATGGTGCGAATTTAGCCTTGGAATGCAAGATATTTTTCACAGTGATCTACATACGAATTGGAGCAACAAGTAGGGCGATATTTGATACAATTTCGAGCAGGAATATAATACTTGTCATAAATTGTTGTTACATGCCAAGGATCAATATTTACCCTACCTAAGGTTTGATCACCATTCAATATAATTTGAAGGGCAGAATTTGCATGATTTGGAACTCGGATTCAACCACATAAAGGGCTGCAATTTTGGACCTATGTAGATGCAATTACATATGACATCAACATTGGAGTTGCAGATCTAAAACAAGGGAAGACTTGTCAAGGAAAATTGGAGTACAAAATTGGTACTATCCTTCCATCTTTCTTTGTCAATTTAATTCATATATTGTTTCAGTTTTAAAAGCCATCTATAGATTGTATTTTCCTTGCATAGATCTGAAAATATCAACATATTGATCATAATTTAACCATACATGTCGGGTTGTAAGGCCTTCCCGGTTACAACCACATACAAAGAAAACAACTCTAAGATCTATCCCAAAGATCTCTGCAAGCTTCAGGTCAAAAGCTCACTGCTATACCTTCTGCCCTTCTACCACTTCCTCCCAGCTGACTCCCTAACACAAAAGCAAGCCTACTTTTATACAAAAATCATGACCACAAGTCGACCCAAGAAATACATTTCCAAAAGCAGGAAAATGTCTTACAAATATAAGTCCAGCCATATACAAACATAACATAAGAAGAAGCGACGATCACATGGAACAATCCACGAAGGAACCACAATCCACACACTAAGATCACAACGGCTAACAATCCCACAATCTTGATCACAACATGAATCTCCAGGTAAGCCCATACCAATCATGAACATGTTACCCTTGGCCAGAAAGAGAGAAATCTCAACACGCGATAAATTCCAAGAGATGTGAGCATAGGAGAATGATCCAAGAACACTCCAGAACAAGAATCCTCGAGTGCAACTCTTAACTCACACAAAAAACTAGACCACATCCAAACCTGTCAACCAATCAGAAGAACAGAAAAAAAAACGCAGCCCAATCACATAATCTTCCATATCTCAAACAAGATAATACTAAATAAGGAGTGATCACAGAGAAACATCCAAATCACTGTCTAGAAATCCTAGTACAAGAGTAACAACAAAAGATTTGACTGGACTAACCACAACCTGAAATATAGAAATTGTTAACTCTAACCCAAACTCTCAGAACGATGCAAGATTGCCAACAAACCAAGGATGCTCCTGCATCAACAACCATTGTCACAATCTAATGATCTCAAACTATATCAACAAAGGACAACAAAAGCATATACAAGCAACCAATGAAGGAATGAGGCACTATGTGAGGTAAAAGAGAAATAGTTCATAAGTTCAGGGCATAGTGACTTGATAATTATGAGTCACTAGTAAAACTAAAACTCAACCCTAGGGTCATTTTTTCAATCATGACCAAAGAAAATTCATCTCAAGGTAGTGATCTTCACACCAAATTACCATGTTCATGTTCAAGCACAAACATGACAGTAAATGAAGTGGATTACTTAACTGTAGTAGTTATAAGCATGATATAGTGACCAAAATTAGCTGCTTAAAACATTGTCAAAGATCAATATCATAGTTGCATCCACCATAAATGACTACATAACAAAATATATTGAAGAAAAAGATAAATAATAGTCATAAGAGTTTTGAGCAAAGACCCAATCAATTTATCAAGACAATGATGTCAAAGGTTACAAGGGCAACATGTTGAAAGCCCTATAAAGATTGATGAAGAGCATGTGTTGATAGTAAAATCTGAGACAAAGCTTTATCAAAAGGGTATGAAAGGGTGGTCAACATAATAGTCACCAAGTAAACCTGAAAGCAAGTTCAAATATCAATCCACAAGGGATCAACCAACAGTGATGTAGGGCTTTGGTCAAACAACACCAAGAAGAAGGGATACATAAATTTATAGACAATCCAAGACTTAAAAACACCATGGAGGACAATATTCACAAAGATATCAGTCCTTTCAAGGTGGACTCATATCTCATAAAGTAGTAAATGAACAAGTAAAGGGTTTTTGTGAAGGAAAATAGTTGTTTGAATAGATTATTTAAGATATCTATAATAAAAATATTGCTAAATAAATAAAAAATATTTTTGAATAGATTATTTAAGATATCTATACTAGTTTTATACTCATGAAATAATCGATTAAAATGAACACAACATTCGGTTTGGACTCAACATAATAATATTCATTACATATGAAATTTAAATGGACTTTGATATAGAATTAGAGAAAAAATCATCTTGAATTATGTACAATGGGCAATGATGTACTTATCATGGTATCACATAGTATGTGGTGAATGCATTCAAATGGACCATGTTTACAGATCATAAAAATGATGTTAAGCTTTCTTGAACCACATTAAAGGAAATCATATATGAGGTTTTACTTTAGGCATGATTTGTTCGTCTTCAAACTTCCAAAGCTAACTCTGTATCAACTTTAAGGGAAATATCCAATGCCCATACATAATGTGTCAAAACACCACTGCAAGATTATAAATTTTATAATATCCTTGAATGTATCTACTAATATCCTTCACATCTATAATTCCTTAATATGATATGTAGTAAAATCCTTTAATCCATCAAAGAAAACAGATCAATTTAAAGCTTGAGGACTTGGAGTTGAAATATTATAAATGTTTAGTTACACCAAAGTTAGGAAGGGTGCGATTTGGCAAAGAAATTTATGATGCCAAATACACCAAATTCTTGAAAATTGAAATATGGATAGTTCATTGAAGTCATTTTATGTGAGACTTCACTAATATTCATTGCCATCATTTTGTGTTTAGTTCACTCATTGCCAAAGAGTGAATTGTTAGTTTTTTGACAACTGCATTGACAAATGGTCACCGGAAGGATTGTGATACATGCATCAAAAAAATTTCATATTGGCAACATGGGCTGCCATGGAACATGTTTCCAAATAGGTAATATCCAAGGGAGGAGTTGTATCAACACACAAGTTCTCATATTACTCTTAAGGATAGAGTTTTCACCAAAACTAGGCTAGCAAAGGAAGATAAACAGTAGCACAATCTGTTACACCACACCATGGCGATAACAATTTTATTTCAAGATACTAGATTGAAACTATTCATAGCATGTAACATTGTATGAATATTATTATTAACATAAAACATGTAACTTTGTTTTTCTTTGGGTCACAAGGATCAAAGAACACTAAAAACTAAAAAAAAGTATGGTGACTTCCGATGCACAGAGAAAATCCTTGAAAGCCCTTGTAGTCATAAATTGCAAGAATACACCAAAGATACATAATATCAAGTGTGGTAACGGTCCAAAACTAGGAATAAAAGCTTCTTTAAAGACACTCACTCATGGGTGAGGAAGTGCAAAGATAAGTTTGTGGACAAGCTTGTTTAAAGACACTCACTCATGGGTGAGGAAGTGCAAAGAATGTGCTTTATTTGTTGGAAAAGAAAGATTGGTTTCTTTTCCTTTGCAACCTATATAGGTTGAGCAACCCTTCATGAGATGGGGCTTACATTTTAGTGGGGGTAATAAACCCTTCATCAAGTGCTAACCACAAGTGGGTTATGATAGCCATGAGACATATCACCAAGTGGACCAAAGTAGTAGCACTTAAGGAAGCAAGTGAAACTGTTGTTTTGGGTTTTTATGAAGAATTAATTATTAGGTTTAGAGTTCTAGAATTGATTATATAAAACAATGCCCTTACTTTTATTGGTTTTAGAATTTATCAGTGGGCTGTTAAGAATGGTATTTATCTGAATACCTCTTCAAATTACTATCTACTAGGCAACAGTCAGGCATAATCCAAAAATAAGAACTTAACCAGAATAATCAAGAAGACTATGGAAGGTAACCAGAGAGTTTGGCATACTTAGTTAAAATCAACCTTGTGGGTTGACATGATTACCCCAAAAAGATCAACAGGAATTCACCTTTTATGTTGGTGTATGGTAAGCAAGCTAGACTACCTATCTAGATTGACTTATCTACATTAGATTTATCTAACCAGCTTGATATGTTAGAGGAAGAACTATTGACTGTAAGATTAGCTCAGCTGGTTGAGCTAGAGGGGGTTAGAACTGATGCCCTGAGGAAAATAGAGCACCTTCAGGCACAAATGAAGAGGTATTTTGACAAAATGGCATCCCTAAGAGCATTTCAGGAGGGTGATATTATGTTGAAATGAGATGAATTAAAGAGAAGGCCTGGAAAGCACTCCAAGTTTGATGCTTTTTGGAGCGGGCCCTATATTGCTTCATAATGTAAGAAACACAATGTCTTTTAGCTGTCAAGGTTGGATGGTCAAATGGAGTCAATCCAAATCAACGTGATTCACCTCAAACATTTCTTCCAAGGTATAATCAAAATTTTGTACATAATAGAGAAGGTTGTGTGTAATTAATAAGTGTTGTTGCACAATAGATTAGATGCAGTTTTATTTTCTCAAGTGTTCGCTGCACAGTTAGTGGTTTCTGAGTTTGGTAGGTTTAATAAGGAGATATATAGTTATAATGCATTTTAGTTCTATGAGGTAGATATTCATTATATGAAACAGAGAATGCACGTGTTCTCTGTCACACACAATACATGTCTTCCCATAAAGATAATAAATTATAGCAGTATTCAATGAAAAGGTGTTCTGCAGTAACGCATCATTAGTCAATCAAATGGATATATATCATGCATCCCAATGAATTGGTGAGTCCACTAACATAAATGATACATAGCAATTCAATGGAATGATAATGATTTGCAACAATAAGTGAGTAACAACAGGGGTACAAGGTGGTGTCTTTCAGTTTTTGTCAAATGTGAGTGACTCTGCGCCCAAATGATAGTATAGGCAACTGGTCTGATATGGTTAGCATGCAAGAATCATGTAGATATAGCTAAAAATGTTACTCATTTTTATTTCTCGGCTCATCAAGTGGAACTGGTTACATTTTACAACTAGGAAAAGAAGGGTGCATGTATGATACTGTTAAATTGTTTTTACCAAAAGAGATGCTATCTAGTAAAGAATCATAGATAGATGCAATTGTTTACAATAAATAGGAACCACACAACATTGCATTAAAAATTGCCTTCATTCATAAATTCAAATGTATAATATCCCCCACAAGCCGTGAGATTGACTGGCTAAATAACATGTACAAAAAAATCATACAATTGAAAAATGGAAAAGAACACATGAAGGGATGAGCTATCCATTTCTTGGAGGCTAAATGATGAGTTTTGATGATGTCATTTCAAGACTTTTCACCTTTCTTCTCTAGATCCTTATCAATTCATATGCATTCATCAAACAATCACACAATGATTTTTCACATGGCATTACATCATTCATTCCAGACATCGAATGAAAAAGAAATCAAAGAACCGATCATAACTTCATTTTTATCTAATGAGTGGGTTTCATTTGTAGGGAAATGTACATATTCATCATGATAAACAACATGTGGGGTGAAATGAGCTCCCACAAGGGTTGAGCTCAGCATGCTCAACAAGATTGCAAGAAATAAATGATATCTAATCTTAGTATAAGCAAGCCAGTATCAAAACAACCAAAGCTACAATATGTACAAGAGCAGAACAATTCCATTTTACTAAAAAAGAAACAATATGTCATAAACAGTCCAACACAAGAAGCACTGCTATAGTGTGAAAGGAATGTGAAAAAACATTGCTTATGTATGTCCAATATAATAGAGTAAACTTGCTACAAAAGGCAATAATTGAGAGCAACAATAAGAGCATCTCCCTTCATCATTCCAAGTTCAAAAGACACGGGATCATCTTTAAGACATAGAAAGAGTAGGTTCTATGAACAAATTGAATGTAACACAAAGAACTCACAAGCATTGCAAATGAGTATTGATCAACAATGACACAAGAAGTTACATGGTGATGTACAAAGATAGAGCAAGTGATAAATTTGAGAGTAGAGTAAACCAGAATATTAGTGGCATGTATAACTCAAAAGGAGAGAAGGTGGTGCTATCAATCCAAAGAGGTACCAAGAGTCTAAGAAGGAATAGTCAAAGCAGAGAACAAGGTAGTAATTTATCTATTTTCAAGAAGACATCAAGAGCCATAACAACTGAGATCAAACATATGTCAAGTCTCAGGAATAGTCACAATGATCCATTTTTAGAGTTTTCCTATCATGACCAATGAGGTTTCCATAACTGGGCAATGAGATCAAGGTACTTTTATTTAAAAAACTTCCTTAAGGTTTCAATAATTTACCATGTGCAATCAAGAGTTATAAAAATAAGGTTTCATACAAAGCAGAATAGGAGGTATCATCATGGAATGAAATGGAACATATACACGCATGTACCTCATAGCAACAAACTCATTCATCTCAGAGTAGATATTCTACAAACAATGACATATAATTCCAAAGGAGCAGTGGAATGTAATCAACTAGTACTTGTTTGTAAGTAAGTACAAATTTCATGAATAAAAGTGAATGTCATAAGGTACAGAATAACGAGGAACAACTTTTACAAGAGGAAGAGGTTTATTCAAAGAAAATATAAGGGTTGAAGTAGTGGCTCAACAATCACAGTGTCAAGCTATAAAAATCATAGAGGATGGTATGTAAATGTCACATGGTTACAAAGATGCAACAAGATCGGTGAATATCAAAGCAACATGGACTTTCCATCATATGCTAAGTTTAGAACTGAAAGCTTGAGAGAAAAAAGACTTTTCCCTAACATTGGATCTATAGAAGTCAATGAAATGAAAGCCAAATACAAATTTGAGTTACATGACAACATGAGGGTCAAAAATGACAAAAGAAAATAGATTATGCACATAGGATATCTATTGGGAACAATAAAATATCTCACAGGTGGTGTGGAATCAGGTTAAGTGTATTCATGTTCCAAGATTTCTAAAGACAACATACATGAAAAGGAACTATGATCTCACCAAAAGACAGTGTTGGAACACCACAAAATTAGCTATTAAAGATGAAAGTCTCAAAATTTTTTACAAAATCTCTTCAGATTCATCTATGAATACAACAAAGAAACATGCAGAGATAAGTATAATACAAGACTCGGCATATTCATCAATTTTCCTTAAAGGAATGAACCATAAAAGAGAGCTAGCATGTCAAAAGCAATGGTCTTAAGATGTCCATATGTAGTTTATATTCTTAAAGGGAAGTAATAACAATGTTGTCTCTGTTACATCAAAATCAAAACAAGTATAGTGAAAAGCTACCTTTTTCAAAATCTGCAACTATGGAGCATAAAATGATGAAAATTTCAATGTTTTATTTTCGGCAGATTAAGGTAAATGCATTCTTCTTATATTTTAAAAGGATAGACCTAGTATCTCATCAAAGAGACAGATATATAATTACCATTTAACATCTGTAACAACAAAGGAGAATATTTTTTTAAAAAATCATGAAACCCTCTGCTACAACAGGGAATGTAAACCCACAATTTACTCTCTTGGTGAGGGTTTTCCATTCTTTACAGCTGTAAATAAAAGAAGAGAGCTCAAAGTTCCATAAAAAGTAACGGAGGTATAAGAATATAAAAACCCTGAATTAAGCTTATATAAATGATGACCAAGGAATTTAGGGTCTGAAATAAATGGTATGCATTGAAAGTTTCAAACTGAATCATACAAGAGCCACAATCTGAACCGAATGAGAGAACAGGTTCTATTATTTCAAAAAGATATAGCTTGAAAGCCCTAGAGATAAAAACAATGCCTTGTTTTTCTTTGCCTAAAATGTTGCAAAGCTACCTATGTGAGCCATGATTTACAAGGAAAATCTTTAGAAGCTTTCAAAAATATGTGTAGCGACTCCAAAAATGACCTTCAAAGCCTCCAGAAGACCGGTGAATCTCCAATAATCCTTTCAAACACTAGTATGTTGGTAGCACAAAAAATGCACACATAACATCAAATGTTAAAAGTCATGAGGAGAAATGAGTCTTTGTTTAAGGGTTTGTACACCCTAAAGAGTCACAAAAGGAAGACATTTTTGCCTTAGTGATGTTGCAAGGGATTAAGGTTGATTAATATTTAGCTGATAGGCTATATTACATGAGGTTTCATGTAAAACCTATTTGACGCTTTGAAACTGGACAACTTACCATTCAATGGTTTTCCTTATGCTGAAATCCACTGATGTTGATTGATCAAATCATATCAAATATTTTTCCAAATGAAATTGGATCTCCTAATCAATATGTGATCAGATCAAAATTTTCCAGATTAAGGCACTTTTTCCATTCTAGTTGGGAAGAGGTAAATTTCGTTTGTATCTCTGTCTTGCTTGTCGCTATTGTTTTTCCCTGTTGTTCCTTGTGCATTCTAGGTTGGGTATAGATTGAAGCGGCATGGTCAGGTTAGGCATCATGCTGCCCATTTCCTTGGGCATGAGCGTGCTTGCCATGCTGGAGAGTCCAAGGTGGCCGGTCATGAAGGAATGCACCAACGATGCTTTGAAAGTTTTTCTTAGAACCTCCAAATCCCAAGACAGGATCATATGGTTCGTCTTCCCACTTAATTCACAAAGTTATGACATCGACTATGTAATCATGCTAGCCATGTAAAATCTATTATGAATTACAAAGTCAGAAAAATCGTATGATTGTTTCTTCAAGTCATTGCTTCTCTGAAACCTTCACAATATTGGGACTCTTTTTGTTTTGTTTTTAAAAAATTTGAGATTCTTCACAACCCCAAAACAATATATCTATAGATGACGTAAATTGAACTATATAATCCTATGCTTCCCTCTTATCGGATTCATTCAAAAACAAGTTGTTATCTCAAGGCAAGGTAGTGCACTCTCATTTATTAATCACTGGACTGCATCAGCATATCTTTTTGGAATCCAATCTTGCTGCAATGTATGCAGTCTATAGCAGCATGGTAGAAGCATGTGAACTATTTGACAAAATGCCTGAACAAAATGTCTTTTTATGGAACACCAGGATTAGAGGCTATACCTATATTGGGATCTACGAGGAAGCTCTTAGATTATACTACCAAATGCAAGACAAAGGTGTACATGCTGACAATTTGACCTTTACCTTTGTGCTCAAGGCATGTGCTTTGCTCTCTGATTTAGAAGAGGGCAAGGAAATTCATGATCATATAATTAGAAATAGTTTCGAGCTAGACTTATTTGTGGGGAATGCACTCATATTTATATATTCTAAGTGTGGGTGTGAGGAGATAGCTCATTAGTTTTTTGATAATATGCTCGAGAGAGATGTGATGTCATGGAATACAACGATTACAACATATAACCAAAATGGGTTTGCCTCTAAGGCTTTGACACTGTTTCATCATATGAGAATTAGTGACGTGAAGCACGAATCTGTGTCCACCGTCAGTGCTCTGCAGCATGTGCCAGTTTAGAATCTCTAAGAGAGGGTAAGGGTATCCATAATTTGATCATCAAGAATTGGTTTCAATTAGTAGATGTCTCCCTCATAGCTCTATACTCTAAGCGCGGGATGATAGATATGACTTTCAAAGTTTTTGACAAGATGAAGAAAATAAATTTGGGTTCGTGGAATTCACCGATTGCAGGGCATGCTAAGAATGGAAGTGCTAGCGAAGCCTTGAAGATTTTCTATCATATGCAATTGGAAAATTTGAAACCCAACCAAGTTACCATTGTCATTATAAGCTGAGCATGTGCTGACTTAGCAGTCATCCGAGAGGGAAAGGAGATCCATAATTACGTTATACAAAATTTCTGAGTCTGATATAACTGTGGGGAATTCCCTCATAGCCATGCATGTGAAGTGCAGATTGTATGTGTTAATTTTGGCCTTATTAATCAACCACACACTTCAACATAGTCCTTCTTCACCAAGTACAAACAAGACTGAATATAATTTATTCATCCTTCTTTCCTGTGTGATTCGACCTGTTGCCTTCTATCTAGATGGGGTTTTTGAAATTTCTCTTAGGACGAGAGTCTCACAACCATGGACCAATCTAAGAATGAAGGATTTATCATGATAAGTGCAATACAATGCAAGATTATGCTAAGAAATTGAAATATGAGATACTAAGCTAAGACATGATTTCAATGCAATTTAGTCTAGAAATTGAAACTATCTTATTTGTAAAATGAAATTAATCTATATGATATTAAGAAAATGAGACAACAATTCAGTATTCTAACAATGCAAAAGTGAGTAAATTTTTCAGGGGGTTTGAATGAAGAATGAGAGTTCTTTTATAGACTCTGAGAGGATCAGAATAGAAACTTTCCTGTTTTGAAATAAAACAACTAGAAAAGCCAGTTAAAAACAGAAAGCTTTATTGAA
>MU224291.1:9903-21271 GCA_018584345.1 Thuja plicata | reverse complement strand
CTCTTGAGACCGTCTTAAAAACATTGGTGGATAACAAAGTCCTTACGATTCCTGATTCTAAACCTTGGGAACCAATGGTTAAACCTAGATGGTGGGATGATAACTCTTACTATATCTTCCACAAAAATAAGGGACACAAGAAAAATAATTGTCTCAAGCTCAAGCACGTTATCCAGGACCTTATTGAAGGGGGTAAAATCAAGGTAGATAGACACACTACGAATGAAAATCACACAACATTTAACAAACCATTCCCCAATTACAATCAAGGAGAACCATCCAAAGGGAAAGGTAGTGAGGTACATTACACCTATTCCAAGATTGACAATGTGATCAATATGCTCAACATTAAGAATGAATCTATCAACATGATCACCATCAAAGGAGCCTCATCCTCTGCAAACGCTGTAACCCAGAGCCAAGCACAGGTTACGATCCAAGGACCTCCAAAATAGACATCTCCACCCAAGGTTCCTATTATCACTATACCTAAACCAGGAACAAAACATGTGGTCACTATCCCTAGAGCGAAATATGACTTGGTGGATCAATTGCAAAGAACTGCTGCCAAGATTTCCATCTTTGAATTACTCAAAATATCCACTGTGCATAGAGAAATTCTAGAACAAGCTCTACATGCTGCTAATGTTATGAAGGATATAGATATAAACAAATTCCAAGAAATGGTCAATCATATCTCAACGCCACATTATCTCTCCTTTTCTGAGGAGGATGACAAATCATTGACCCATCCACACAATCAACCTCTCCATATCAAAGTTCTTATTCATAAATCCCATGTTAGACACGTATTGATAGATGGAGGTGCCGGATTAAATATCTCTACACTGGATCATGTCAGGAGGCTAGGCCTCTCAGAGCAAACAATTGACTCTAGAAATAAAATAACCATCAAGGCATATGATGAGGAAGAAAGATCCTCCCAAGGTATTATTTGTCTACCCATCAGAGTTGGACCAATTGAAAGAGATGTTATATGTCAGGTTCTGGATCTACCACTAGCCTACAACATTCTACTAGGGAGACCATGGATCCATGAGATGCAGGCTATACCATCTACCTATATTCAATTCATCAAATTTCCACATAATGGAATAGAGGTAACAATTCCTGCAGATGCCAACTACGCTTGCAACAATGTTAAAATAGGTAGCATGATTCCGCACAACAAGGAGGCTACGAATGAAGTTACTCCTGAAACTACCAAGGACATGGTCATGAAAGGCTTTAGCAAAACATTAAAGCTTCAAGAAATGGGTTTGGGTGAATACAAGTTGGACCTGAATCCCTCCCTGACAGAGCTTCCAGTATCACCAAGATCCTACGGAAAAGCATCATCAAAATTTACACCTCTAATAGTATAGGAACCAGAAGTGCAAAAAGCTACAGGTATGGTAAAAGCATCTACATCTACCTCAAATAACACAGAAGAGCAGGCAGTCTTAAATTGGCTTTACAAAGAAGAACCAGTGGACTTTGAGGTCAAAAATGTAAAGATATCCTCGGAGCAGTATGGAAAAGGATATGAGTTCCTCAAACAAATGGGATACAAAGGAAAAGGACCTGTGCATGACACAGGACAAGAGATCATCGAACCTATACCCATGGAGTTCCACCTCAATAGAGATAAAATAGGATTAGGCTTCAATACCTAATTCAACAAACCTACTCCAAAACAGAGTCCACCTTCTGAAGAAGAGAGTGTTAAAATAGATGAAATAGTCTCAGACCCATGGCTTTATGAGAGATTGCTACATGTTGGTACAGAGAATCTAGAATATCAAGGTGAACGCTATTTACCTAGTTTTGAGGTACCACAAGATCTTCATACCCCTCTACTAGGACAACCACCCATTCAAGAGGTTGGAGACACCGTAGCTACTATCACTCAAGAGGAACCCCGGCCATAGAATTTACATCCTAACTGGGGGCAATTGGTCACTATTACACATGTCCTAGATCTACCTCACTTTGATCTATAAGCGGCTAACCATGTCCATAAAATACACATTGCTGAAAATTTGAATAGATCTAATGATGATATCACAGACTCTCATGACTATGAATATGATCGGTTATCCATTGCTTCTGAAGAAATTGGGATAGAAACAATTCACATGTTTGCAACTCCTGTAGCTCCTAGTAGGCATCCTAACATCCATTTCAATGACACTGATCCTCCTGAAGTAGAAGAAGAGTTCCTTCCTCCAATCATCGATGGAGACACTGGTGAATACATAACTCTACAAGAATTTCATAGGCCACAAGCAAGAAGCCTTCTTTTACAAAGAGATGATGATGAGTTATCTACTGATGAGTCCCTAGAGTTTGATCCATATATGCTTGATAACAACCCTTTTAACAACGATCTCGCTCTTATTGACCTAAACATCGAAGATATTGGCTTAACAGACCATGTCATGTCGGTTAACAGTTTTGATACTAACACGATGCTGTCCTTCTTAGAACCTAACTCCCTAAAATTGGTACTTCCAGACCTCATTGATTGGACTGAAACAGATCCTACCCCTATGCTCATATTTTCCAATGACCACTGCCTGGCTTATGACCACTCCCTGGCTTGTTACCTTAATGCTTGTGAACCTCACCCTTCTTCCACCAATGAAAGGAGCGAGAACATGTCATAGGAAGATATCAAGTTTCTCAGTCACAAATTGAAAAATAAAAAGAAAAAGAGGAATGATGGTGAAAACCACTCTGTGGCAATATCAGATCCCAAAATAGTAAAGAAAAATGGCATATCTGATGGTGAAAACCTCTCAGAGGTGCCAAAGGATGAGACTCTTGATATCCTCCCTGAACACTTTTAGGAAAGATCTTCAGTATTAATTCAACCAACACAACCAGTGAACCTGGGCACTACTGAAGATCCTCAGATAGTACATCTAGCACAATCCCTATCAGAAGAAGAGAAGCTACAATTCATAGAATTTATGAAGGAGAAGAAGATCAACTTCACCTAGTCCTACACTGATATGCCAGGGCTAGATCCCAAACTCATTATGCATAACTTATCTATATCTCCTCGGATCAAGCCCGTGAAACAAAAACTAAGAAAAATACATCCTCATGTTGCACTACTAGTGAAAGCAGAATTAGAAAAGATGTTAAAAGCTAGACTCATTTAGGTCATTGCCTATGTAGCTTGGATCTCCAATGTGGTCCCTATTTCTAAAACTGATAAATCTATTAGAATCTACACAGACTTCAGGGACCTCAACAAAGCATGTCTGAAGGATGACTTCCCGATACCAAATATTGACATGATTATAGACCTCACAGCTGGCTACCAAATGTATTCCTTAATGGATGGACTCTCAGGTTATAATCAAATCAAGATTGCCCCTGAGGATCAAGAGAAAACTGCATTCACATGTGCATGGGGAAAATTTTTTTAGAACGTCATGCCATTTGGGCTAAATAATGCCGGAGCAACATACCAAAGAGCTATGAAAACCATATTCCATGACATGATGCACAAAAACATGGAAGACTATGTTGATGACACACTGGCTAAATCCAAAGAAAGAGGTACTCATATTGCAGATTTAGGGAAAATATTGGATCAGATGGAGCAATTCCAACTCAGGCTCAATCTGAAGAAATGTGCCTTTGGGGTTCAATGAGGTAAGCTCCTCGGATTCATAGTATCAGCTAAGGGAATCGAGGTGGATCCAGCGAAAGTAAAAGCTATTCTAGAGATGAATCCTCCCTGTAATATCAGTCAAATGAGGACACTGCAAGGATGACTCCAGTCTATCACGCGATTCATGTCCCAACTTGTAGATAAGGCACAACCCTTTACCAAGCTACTACATAAAGGGTTTACATTCAACTGGGATGAACACTGTGGAACCAGCTTCAGAGAATTAAAGGCCTACCTAGCTTTGCACCAATTCTTATGGCACCTATTCATGGCAAGCCTTTGCTTCCTATATATTTTAGCTACAGCAACATCACTAGGAGTATTACTGGCACAAGAGGATGAAACAAAGAAAGAGTGAGCTATCTACTACATTAGTAGAACTCTAGTTTCCTATGAGCTCAATTATAGCATTATTGAGAAATCATGTTTAGCAGTTGTCTTCACATCATAGAAATTAAGACACTACATGCTCTCTCACACAGTAAAGCTCATAACTAAGATCGATCCTCTGAAGTATCTTTTAAGCAGAACATCATTGATAGGCCGTTTGGAAAAATGGGTCCTCATTCTCAGTGAGTTTGACATTGAGTATTTTGAAAGGAGAGCTATCAAAGGACAGGTGCTTGTAGACCAACTAGCTAATTTACCACTTCAAGATGATACACCATTACAAGTTGAATTCCATGATGAAACAATCATGCATCTCACCGAACATTCATGGAAGATGTACTTTGATGGGTCATTCACTCAACAAGGATCTAGACCCGGAGTTCTCTTCATTACTCTTTAGGGATATAAGATTCCCAAAGCTTACAAATTAATGTTTCCATCTACCAACAATATATTTGAATATGAAGCGTTGGTCAATGGGCTCAAACTCGCCATAGAATGGAAGATTTTTGAGCTACACATATATGGTGACTCCCAACTAGTTATCAATCAAATCAATGGGGAGTAACAAACAAAAGATGAAAAATTGGTGCCCTACAAACAACTAGTTGATGACTTGGGGAAATACTTTGTCTTCCTCACCTTTCAGCAGATACCAAGATTAGAGAATAAAGTTGTAGATGCTATGGCTACCTTGGCATCCATGTTACAAATCAAGGAACATGAATTCCGGTATGACTTTTTGGTGGAAGAAATATCCTATCCCTCCTTTGCTAATCCACAATATCAGGTAATCTATGCCTTAAATACTCCTGTTCAATCCCTATATGCCAGTATTATTGCCTATCTTTCAGACCAAACCATTCCTACCAATCTATCAAGAAATGAGAAATGATCCCTTATTAGGATAGCATCGCATTACATCCTCATAACTAACAACCTATATCGACATAGTCTTTACAGTACACTTCTTCGATGTTTAGAACAAGAAGAGTTCGATCTAGCTTTAAAAGACGTCCACGAAGGTGTATGTGGATCACACTCAAATGGATTTTGATTAGCTAAGAAGTTGCTCAAAGTAGGCTATTATTGGCCTAGAATGGAGAAAGATGCTATTCAATTTTTTAAAGCATGTCTTACATGCCAAACACATGGAAACCTCATCCATGCTCTTGCCAGAGAACTCATACCTTTTATAACACATTGGCCATTTTAGCAATGGGCCTTTGACTTGGTTGGACAGATACATACCAACTCTTCAAATGGACACAAGTTTATCATTACGACCACTAAGTATTTCCCAAAGTGGGTTGAAGCCGTGCCGCTAATCAAAGCCACTGGCAAATAGGTGGCTATGTTCATTCTAAACTATATTATTTGTAGATATGGGATACCCTTTTCAATTGTGACAGACAATTGGGGCCAATTTAAAAACCAAGATATTGATGACCTCTGTGAATAGTTCCACATTACTCAACATTTCTCTTTGGTCTATTATCCTCAAGGTAATGGATAGGCTGAGGCATCAAACAAAAACATTCTCAAAATCCTACATAGAACTGTGAGCAAGTCTAGCAGAGACTGGCATTTACAACTAATTCTGGCACTATGGGCCTATAGAAAAAGCATCAGAACACCAATAGGAGCCACACCATTTTCTCTAGTCTATGGCACTGAAGCAGTACTACCTATTGAGGTTGAAATTCCATTTTCATGAATATCTCTACAAGGACTAGTTACTGATGAACAGTACTGCATTGATCGGATACATTCTCTGGACCTACTGGATGAGCGCAGACAACAAGCGTTTGATCACCTCAAAATATACCAAGCAAGAATGTCCAAAGGTTACAATAAGAAGGTTAAACCATGCAAGTTTGAAGTGGGGGACCTTCTCCTGAAAGAGAATCCTAAGAACCAGCCTAACAGAGAGCAGAAAGGAAAGTTTGAACCTAACTGGATGGGGCCTTATGTTATCACTACTACTTTTGGGACTGGAGCTTATCAGTTAGCTACACCTGAGGGAGATGTTCTTCCAAATCCTATCAATACTCTACATTTGAAGTGGTTCTATTCTTAATGTTTGGCTAGCAGAGCCTGTACAGCAAAAAGTTGTTTCAAAACACCAAAAAAAAACAAAATTTCAGAAAATTGATCCTGTAGAAATCCAAAAACAGTGGAAAAGGTCCTTCAAAATGGGTATCCTGGTGAAAACCTGGTAAACAGGCACCTTGATACTAAAAAAACATTAAAAAAAGCACAAATAGAAAAAAAATTGAAAAAGAGAAAAAGTGCCTTGATGAGCACCTGGTCAAATAGGCATCTTGGTAGCAAAAAGAAAGAAAAAGATTTTTCCAAGTGGTGAAAACCTGGCAATCAAGTGCCACTTGTGTTCTGCGCTCCATCTATCAATGCACTACTAATACTAGGCCTTCATCATTTTTCCTGTGCTCATACACTAACTTCATTTTCCTACATGACTATCTTATCCTCGCTTGGGATTTGTCTATCTTTACATCTTAGAAATAAGTCATTCTGCACTGGGGGCATCTTTGTTGGCATAGTCAGTTGTGGTTGCTAGGTTGCTTTAGGAGGGTTTGTCCCATGAACACGATGTTTCTCAATACATTCAAAACAATGTCACTTACTTAAAACCAAGGTGTCTTTTGACGACATGGGACATGACATTTAAACACTCACATAACATTCCTACAAAGCCATATTGGATCACAAACATGAATGGATTATCCTATCAAGGCACAGACATGGAACATCATATTACTGGTATTACACTTTTCTGATTGATGAATCTTTACTGTGTTTGATAGATGAATGAACGAAGTACTACTTAAACACATGGTTTGATAATGGATTGATTATGATTCTTTTATGTCTTGATGATGTGTTCAACTAGGGGCATCTAAGTAATTATAAATTTTATTAGATTGATTCTCAATTTATGATTTATTATGTCTTCTTAGTTACTCAATGATGTCTGCGCAAAGACAAAGAGTCACCAGGATTGGGGGCATAATGTTTTTCTTGATTTTCTGCGTATGGTGATTGTTTCATATAAACCTATAGATTTCACCTAACTTGGATGTTTATGGTAAGAGCTGCCACTATGGGTGGATAGCCGCATATATCTCGATCTTTATTATGTGTAAACTACAGTGCGTTTGACACAATTTCCTTGTCTATTTTCTGATCCATATTCTCACTAAGGTATATGAATTATAATGTACCCAAGGATATGAATTTTCAAGGTCATTGCGGGTTCAATATCTTGCCTTACTTAGAATCTGGTATATTAAAAGGAAGGTGACTATTTTGATGTCCTAGCTTCTATAGCTTGGTACCTAAGTCTATTTCTAACATTCCAATAAAATATAGTATTCATATTATCATAATATCAGTGGGTATTAGTGATGATTATACTATTCAATGGTATCCGTTTCCAAAGCGCCCAATGATGATAAAAATGTTGCAAAATTTGCTAAATCAGTGACAAGTCCTAAGCGTCTTCATATAGCTGCATTTAGAGATTGCCTGATGCATTTTATCCAACATTGCATAACAAACATAAGGTAATTTGATGCTCAAAACATGGTTTCTATCTTCTTCTACCACTACCAAGTTAATTACATCATTTATCTTACTGATATCATTCATAGCATACATTTTGCATACATTTGAAAAGCAAAACTGAAAAATACAAAAGTAAAACATCCATGTATTGCATTTTTATCTTTACATCCTAAGTGCATCCATACATATATTTCTGCATAAAAATCTGGAAAATCAAAGAAAAACATACATTTGCATTTTCACATAGATATCATTTGTTCACATCAGTAATATATTCATCACATTCACATTTAAAAATGATGTTGTCAACTATAACTCATTTATCACAAGATCAAGATATGATCACATGTGCAAAACATTTACCACATCTATGAAAAGAAAAATGGATACAATCTACACATGAAACATGTCAGAATCCAAAAACAATGAAGCATGATACACATTAAAGCATAAAGAGTAACCATGAGCATAAAGAGTATCAGTGAGCATCAAGAGCATCAAAGCATAAAGTGTATCAGATCATATACAGAGTGTCAGTACGCATGAAGCGAATCAGTATGCCAAAACTCATGAATTAGATATATATCAATGTAAGGTACAAAAATGGGATCTTAGTAGGATCCAGATATACATGTATAAATCTCAAACAAAAAAGACATGGGGTACAGTCTCAACTCTGGCCCGCCCCCTCTCCCTGATCAGGAGGAGGAGGAGGAGGTGGCATGAATGGAAGTGCAGGTGGTGGCATGGCTCCCTCTGACTGCTGAGCAATGTGTGAAAAGGTAGGGGCCCTCTAACCATCAGGAACTGCCGCATGATACAAAGCATAGTAATATGTCACCCTCTATCCCTGATGGACTGCAGTCTGGGCCTGTACATCTCTCTCAGCTCTAAGTCACTCAAGCTGTCTATCTCTATCTGCCAATAGTGCCTCTACAGTGGTGACTCGAGCCTCTAATGCTGTGATCTAAGCCCTGAGCTCCTCTCTCTCCTGCTCACACCATGATAAAGGATCCTCCTCTCGGCCTGGATCTTTCTCCTGTACCCTCTGCCTCCTCTATCTTTGCTGCTCAGGAGTCAGGAAAGGGCCTGGATCTCTTTGAGGGGCCACAAATCTATACCTTGACTGTCTCTGCCCACTGTCGCTTGCCCCACCAGTATCCACTACCTCACCACCTCCCCCTTGGTCATCTCCATCATGTCTATCATCCGTGGGAGGATGCCTACTGCCTCTGCCTCCGTCCCTACTTCCATCTCAGCCCCCATGTCTTCCTGGAGCTCTGTCCCTGCCACCTCTACCCTTGACGGGTAAATCCTCTGGATCATAGTCCAAAGGCTCCTCTATATGAGGAATCATCTCCTCCGGCACTGTAAATCTAGGGAATGGATGTTGGAGCATATCTGTCGCATAACCATCTGATACCCCTACATCCTAAACATCTGGGCAAAGATCCCAGTCAATGGTGACCATATCATGAATATCCTATGCAACATCCTCATATGTCAGCTGGGCTCCCCAATCAGCCACCTCATCTCAGATCCATGCATACATAGTCACATCCTCTGTCTGGCCTTGTCGCCGCCCATACTTTCTCAAAACTTGGGTCACCAGGAAGTGCTCTATGATATATCTGGTCTGGCTTATCAGATATCTACTCTGACACAAAAATGGGACCTGCCGAGCATCTAGTGTCCATACCTTGCAATCTAAGTATGGTCACTATACGACCTCTGTCATATCATTGAATAAATGATGCCAGTACTCAACCTTGCCCAAGTGGGGCTACTGTAACAAACTTCCATACATGTATACATAGGGTTGCTCTGGAGCCCTCTGCCTATCAACAATCGACCGTGTCACTGGGATGTGCTCCCAGGCCCATACCTACAGAATCAAGATCCCAACAGTCATGCTATGAGTATGATGATACACAATCTCGTGTAGCTCTCGGTATATGTGCACCAGAATGCAGCTCCCCTAGGTGAATCATTGACGATGGATGATCATCTGCTCGACCATGCCGACCCAGCCCACCAGGAAACCATGTTGTCCTCTGTCCAGCATAAGGATGCCGCCAACCAATCCAGCTAAATACATAGCTAGTTCATCATAGTGATCAACCATATAGTCCCATGACATGTACCTACGATCTATACTGTCATCCTGGAAAAACTGTCGAGCAGTCCCGATCGCCACACCAACTCGAGACTCAAAGAAAACCTCATGACCCACCATGGGCACATGCAGGATCCTCCAAACATCCTCTGGAGTCTTAGTGATCTCTCCAGTCAGTAGGTGGAAGGTGTTGTGCTCTGAGTGCCATCTCTCGGCAAGAGCAGTCAACAACCCTCGGTTTACCCCAATCTCAGGTAAACCTATAAATGATCGTAAGCCACATCAAATCACAATGTTCTTCTCATCATCTGATAAATGACCAGACAATGCCTGAACCCATGTAGGATAAGTGACTCAGAAGGTGACTACCTCAAACTGGGCTTGAATTTGACAAATATAGAAAAGCATCAGCATTCTATCTACCACAGCGGGCATATTCCTACTCTACTTAAGAATTTCTAGTTCGCAACAAGCAAACATATCAGAACAAATAAAAAACATAAGTCTTTTACCAGATACGATTCTAGAAAAGCAGAATGCGATCCTAGAAAAATAGGATGCAATCCTAAATGCGGGGTGCGATCCCCAAAATACGGGATACAACTCATTGATGGAATCTTGCTAAAAAGACTTCTAAACCTAATAGACTGGATGCAATCTGGGAAAACCCAGATGCGACAGAATCTGGCAAAAATCGGATGCGATCCAGGAAAAATGGATGCGATGCGCCTTTTGCAGGATGCGATCCAGAATCTCAGATGCGATCCTTTCTTTAACTAGCTCTAAAATGCATAAAAAAGCTTCAAATTCAAAGATCCAAAATTCACAGGGTAGTTTATTGACTACTTACCGGCGGTGGGTAATCGGCTAGGCGTTGATGTCGTCGGCTTATCTTGAAACGATGCTTCCTCATGGGGACCACCATTTTCTCTACAGAGCTCTCTAATTGGCTATAGCTAAATGACAAAATGAATAGTGAAATGGTCAATTTGGAGGCTTATATGGGTCTTTTGGGACATTTAGGGTTTCCAGAACACTTCCTGAACAACTACCAATTTGTTCATACTCTCTTTTCTTCAATCAGGAACCAAATCGAAGGTGCCTACGATATTTTTAGCAGCACATCGTCCTTTTGTGACAGTTTCACAAAAATTACAAATTTGCTTCCTTTCTTCACCATATTGGTAATAATTGCACATTTTATCATACATCTTTCTCTAAACATCCTTCTCACTCATATTTTCATGTAATTCAACTTAATAACTGTGTATTTTCTTTTAAAACACACCTTCTACTTTGCTCTTTCTGGCCTTGTCGCTTCCTGCAAGTGTTTTGATTCTCTATAACTGAGGGATTCTATTTCTTTTCCTTCAATTTTGTTCTCGAGGGGGCATGATCACACTATCATCAATTAAATTTTCACACTATCATCAATTAAATTTTTACTTGAAACAACATCACAATGACTTCGTTATCAAACAAACTAAGGGGCATAACAGTTTCTTGACTAATGTCAGAACTGTTGGATAGAAAGCTTTGGTTCTCATAAGCTAGATATCTTATGTTTCCTCATTTTAGAAGATTTT
>MU224290.1:2785999-2797653 GCA_018584345.1 Thuja plicata | reverse complement strand
TGCATTATTGTGACATAAATATTTAATCTATTTAATTAAATATTTTATTAATTACATGTGCATAATTGTGTTGAAAAAGTATTTTCAAATTGAAATATCTCAACTTGTAATTAGGAGTCAAAGTTGATTTGTGGCAATAAAGCATATTTTATTTAATTAATTTGGATTTACTTTCAATTTTCAAATTGAGTTAATTTAGGGCTTGACTTGGGAGTTGTCATCAACCCTTGCATGTTTAGGGGAATTTGAATCTCTTTAGGGGGAATTGGTCATTCATTCTCTGATGAAAGGTTTTTGAGAATTGGAGAGCTCTTGGTGATTTTTGGGTTTTTGAGGAATTGTGGATTGTTGTGGATCTTGATTGCTTTGAAGTTTCAGAATTTTCTATTGCTTTTGTGTGTGTGTTCGAATCTACATTGTTGCCATATATGTGGTTGAATTGGGCTTGAGAGTTTCAGATCTACTTTCATCCTCCAAGCTACATTCTTCTATTTCTTGCATTGGATTAAAGGTAGGTTTCATTTACCTTGTATGGATTCAATTTTGTAGATCTGAGGTTTTCTATGTTGTTTTAATGCATGTTCCTTAAATTTGGCTTTTTAATGGCTTAAGGTTATTTCTATGTTTTTGGGTGTTTCTAGAAACCCTAGATCTATACTTCTTTTATTTTCTATATTCTTAGCATTGTAGGGTTATGCTGTCGAAATTTCGGGAAGAAATTCCCTCTAGATCTCTTAGGAAACAAAAAAATTAAGCTCTTTGTATAGTTTATACTATAGGAGAAATTAAATTTATGGATGCTTAATGTTTTGGTAATTTTGGAGTTTATGAGAAGCTCAGATCTATTATTTTTGTGAATATGTATTCCTTGCTATAGTGCAGACATGCTATCAAAATTTCATGTTTATATTCCTTCTAGAACTCCTATAAATCAAAAAATCAATCCTTCCTATAGTATAACTATAGGGAAAAATAAAATAATTAGTTCCCTTCAATTGCTTTGAGAAAATTAAATCATTTAAAAAAAATCAATTCTCTGTTAAAAAATACAGACTGGTTAAAATAATTTCACCAGTGAAAAAAATGGCTAAAAGACAAATTTGGTGTTGCCTAATCTAAATTTCCGTTTTCAAAAATTATATTAAAAAAATATAAATTAATTAATAAAATTTTGTTTATAAAAGTAAAATCTTTGTTATTAGAAAATTTCGTTTGGGAAAAGATTTGTTTTAAAATATATATATATTAATTTGTGCATGGGTTAGAGTGCTGCGAATTTTAAATTTAAAAAAAATTATATAATGATGGGGAGGTGGGACCCCATCCCCACCCCCCACAGCGTCTAGCAGTCGTGTAGTCTCTAGACTGCCTTGGCAGCGCGTGCTGCCGGCGGCAGTCTCAGGACTGCCCTGCGCAGTCTGCAGGTGGCTGTTAGAGGGGGTGCCCGCGGGGGACCCACTCCCCCCAAAGGACCCTTTTAAAATGTTTTTTTTTTTTAAGTTTTTTTTTATTTTAAAATTTTATTTAATGCGTCGGTTTTTAATTAATGTGAATTTTAATTAAGGTTTAATTTTGTTAATTTAGTTTAATTAATTTTTAATTTACTTTAATTAATTTTTGATTTAGTTTTTATTTGTGTAGTTAACATTAATATTTGATTTATTTTTATGTTAAATTATATATTAATATGTATGTTAATAGTTAGATAACGTATTATTTTTAATTCTTAATAAATATATGGTAAGTAATTCTAATTAATATAGGACTATTAATTTCAATTAATATATTTATCATTATTAATTATAATGTTATAATGGATAGAGATTTCTCAATTAAGTGGTATTAGAGATTATCATTTAATGACATATATATAGTGTAGTTAATTTTGAGTCAATTAGTCTACATTATATTAAAGTCATGATGTAATTAATGTACTTTCCTAGTTAGGTTGATTCAACTAATGTAACGGTTATTTTAATTAGTCCATTTAGTTGTTAGGGGTAGTTCGAATGAGTCTAATTTCAATGCCTTTTATTGTGTTGAATATAATCATGAAATTGGATCTATTAGTGAATGAAATGAGTTTATCGTATGCTTGTAGATGGTTTAAATAGATGGGAAATGTTATCCATGTATGTTCGTTTTTCAGTCTTTTAAGACATTTTGTTTTCTATGAATCTGTGTGTTTCTCTTTTGCTTGTATATGTTATTATCTGGGGTATTAGATTACCTAGGATGTATACAGAGGCTGGGGGGAGTGTTTATCTTTTCTGTTACTTTATGACATGTGTGCTCTTTGCTATTACCCTAAACTGACCATGATGACCCTTTCGATTATGTTATTTGCTAGTGTACCTATGTGACCGTTCCTATTGTATGGGATACTAATTTGGGGTACACTAGGGTTGTGACCTATGCTAGATATGTTAGCATCTCTAAGCCTAGGGTAGGTTACCTAGATGTGTAGTAGGAGGTGGCTTGCAATAAGTTTTGTGTTCGTAAGAGACTACTGGATTGCTTATTGTGGAGTTTCTTAATAAGTGATAACTAAAGACATATTTGGGTATATTAAAATAGATTAATAAGATGTGTCCTCACCCATGCTTGAGTGCTAGTATAGGCTAAGGTGGTGTTGAGAATATGTTAGTTTCCCTGCGAGGTACCTGACATAGTTAGTGGACCTTGTCAGTATGAGAGGACATTGGCTCCGTGTATAGTCACTTAGGTGCTAAAATCCATTGTGATTATCTGGGCTGAACTTAAGGGTAGACGTACATGATGACACTTTCCTTTACACATGCTATATTTCGTACGTTGTCAGTTGCCTCTGGATTAGTGAGTCTTACCTTTTACAATGATTAGTATACCAGATTAGAGAGCTATCAGGATCCCTTCCTTAGTGGTTATTCCTTCTTAGTTTTGGATACCCGATTGGGATCTGTTGTTATCTCCTCAGCACGGTGGGGTGGACCTTTGTGGTTCTACATGGATGGGTGGTAGTGATTCTTTATCCATTGAGATTTGACGTCCTTGTACCAGGTGCTTGATGGTTTCTTTGTGGATGAGCTCTTTATGTTTCTTCATCATTTATTATGTAACTCCATTATTGTAATCTTGTATTAGAGTATCACATGTGATACCTAATCTAGAAATTGTAACAGTAAGTAGTTTAGAGTGATTACTACATACCCTGCGACATGTGCAGTGGATGTGAGTTTATAGTAGTTTCATGGTTATCCATGAGGATTGTAAATATGGTTATGTAAGTTGTATTTGTTATGCTTAATCAGATGGAATCTTTTGTTATATTGTTAGTTGTGTTTTCTTTAAGTAATTCAATGTCATGGGACCCTTGAGTCGTGTAATCTATGTGAGTGTAAGACATGTGTATAAATGGTAATCGCTTCCGCATGATTGTATGTTTTGTTATGTTAACTTTACAAAAAAAAATTATTCAACACACATAGTGACATGTTCTAGGTTAATCTCCCTTGGGTTCCCTAGCGGGGTGTTACATCTGGTATCAGAGCTCTAGTTTCTACACTGGGAACTCTGGGAAGTGTACACTCATTAGGTTGTGTCTAGCTAAAATATGAAACTAAAACATAGACATACTACACATTGTTTTTAATGTATTGTTTTATGGTTTGTTTATTTATTGGTGAGATTTATATTTATCTCTATTTGTTTTAGGAATTATGCCTAAGACACGAGCAGCTAGAGTCCATGGTAGGGGTAGGTCTGGTTCCCATGGGGGAGGGCGACAAGCTAGCTCCTCCACTAGTGTTAGACAGGAGAGTGAGAAACATCAGGACAGGGGTGAGCAGAGGAGGGAGAATCAAGATGAGTCTAGGGGTTTGAATATTAGGCAGATCCTTCAGGCCATCCTAGATCGCCTTCCTAACAGAGATAGAGTGGAGCGAGAGGCATCTCATCACTCCCAATAGCAGTAGGAGAGAGAGAGAGAGAGAAAGAGAGAGAGAGAGAGAGAGAGAGAGAGGAGCCCTCATGGGAGGACTATTTTAGTGGATCCAGCAGTGGTTGTAGCCAACCACATGAGAGACTTGATGAGAGGAAAGGCCATTCCTTTCGTCGAACAGGATTTTGGTTTAGAGGCAGAGACCTAGTTGATTACTTTGGATAGGGTATTCATGATGCATCCCTTTAGTAGTAATACTAAAGCGAGGTACATCGTCATGCAGTTGACTCATTTTGCAGCTATCTGGTGGAAGATAGAGGAGCAGAAGCTAGGACTCCATATGGACACTATCACTTGGGAAATCTTTCTCGAGAACTTCAGAGATAGGTTCATGTCTGATCAGTGGAGGCAGTAGAGAGCTGATGATTTTTATAACCTTAGACAGCTGACTTTGACTGTGGAACAGTACGTTCGTCATTTCTACGAGCTCAAGCAGTATTCCAGATATAGTGAGGATATTGCATTGTTGGTACAGAATTTTGTATGAGGGCTTAACGCTCACATTGTAGGGAATGTGAAGCTCTTTGAGTCATTGGACCTATGAGCTGCGGTGATTAAGGCCACCCTATGAGAGGCTAACTTGGCATTAGGCTATGGAGGTCAGACGGGTGCTCCTACAGGTGGTGCATCTAGTTTTGGGGTTAGAGGTAATCAGTCTCAAGGGACTAGGAACTTCAAGGAACCCCCTAGTTCCTTTGTGGGTAGTCAGAACTCACCGCAGAAGGTGACTCATCCTCAGGGTCAGAACGGTGGTACTCACCCTAGGGATTCTTGAGGTGGTCCGCACGCCAGGTGCAATCAGTATAGTCAGCCTATGCAGAGCACGCAGAAGAGTATTGGTAGAGATGGTTTCCAGCAGTCAAGTGTGCCCTCCAATGGGAGAGGCAATTTCAGAGGCACTAGATGTTTCACCTGTGGTCATTTTGGCTACATTCCAGGGAATTGTCCACAGTCCCATTTTTCTGAGCAGAGACCTGCAACTTCCAAACCTACAGTTGGGAACATTGGTAGATCTAATGGAGCATATGCAGCTTTGGATTATCATCCTCCAGGATATCATCCTCCTGTGATTGAGCTTGCGGATAGAGGACCTGCAACTGGGTTTCAGTTTTCGGTAGTGGGGAATGATCCTTATAGTTCTAACCAGAGAGTGGGGAAAGATCCTATGGGATCTACTCGTTGAGTCTTATATGAATCATTAGGATGATTTATGTTTATGGGAGTTTATCCCTATTTTTTTTAGGCTTCCAAGAGTAAGCCTAATCCTAGTAGGGGTGGATGTAATACCCACTCATAATTTTCTTTTAGTTTAGGATGTCGTACTCTTTAGGTATTGGTTTCAATTGTTTGGCCGAATTCTTTTAGGCCACATTTCATGTGAGCTAATATTATTTTATTTGATGATGAGACCTATTTGTGATATTATGATTTTACCTTGTGCATAGATAGATACGATGATGTTATCATGTTGATTATTATATGTCAATTTCAGATTATGATATACTTACCCCATACTCGCATGTGTATGGTTGTCTTATATGTGAATGTACTTGTTGATGTGTTGTTGTGGTAGAGGACGGAGATGTAGTTACTTGCTTCGGTGAGATCCACACGTTCAACTGATCCCTATCATTGATTTCAATATTATATTATGTATGTACATGTGTGTTCTTTTGGTGATAGAATTGCAGGTACAGGGCATCGTCTTCCCTGAATTGGTAGGAGTGAGTGTGCCCATAAATATTCATCTCAATGGTAAAGAGGGGAGGTAACATACAAATCCAAAACCCTAACCTAAGCCTAATCATCCTAATGTAGGATGAGTTTCAATATGACTACCTTATCTAGATTTGTCCAGGTTGACAGAATAAGAATACCCTCTCTTGAGTTTGTATGTGTTTTGCTTGATTATGCTTTCAGGTAATTTTTGGATTATTAAGTGATTTCCCTATGTTTAATCATTTAATGGATTATAGTTGAATTGATTATTTAATTATATCCTAAGTTTATTTTAAATAATTAATTAAATTGAAATATTTGAATATTTTGATTTAATTAAATATTTAATTGAAAACTATATTGTATGTGCTTATATGATTAATTAAATAATTAAATATTTGGTTGCATGCTTTATTGTGAAATGAATATTTAATCTATTTAATTAAATGTTTTATTAATTACATGTGCATAATTGTGTTGAAAAAGTATTTTCAAATTGAAATATCTCAACTTGTAATTAGGAGTCAAAGTTGAATTGTGGCAATAAAGCATATTTTATTTAATTAATTTGGATTTACTTTCAATTTTCAAGTTGGGTTAATTTAGGGATTGACTTGGGAGTTGTCATCAACCTTTGCATATTTAGGGGAATTTGAATCTCTTTAGGGGGAATTGGTCATTCATTCTCTAATGACAGGTTTTTGAGAATTGGAGAGCTCTTGGTGATTTTTGAGTTTTTGAGGAATTGTGGATTGTTGTGGATCTTGATTGCTTTGAAGTTTCAGAATTTTCTATTGCTTGTGTGTGTGTGTTCGGATCTACATTATTGCCATATCTGTGGTTGAATTGGGCTTGAGGGTTTCAAATCTACTTTCATCCTCTAAGCTACATTATTTCATTTCTTGCATTGGATTAAAGGTAGGTTTCATTTGCCTTGTATGGATTCAATTTCGTAGATCTGAGGTTTTATGTGTTGTTTTAATGCATGTTCCTTAAATTTGACTTTTTAATGGCTTAAGGTTGTTTCTATGTTTTCAGGTGTTTCTAGAAACCCTAGATCTATACTTCTTTTATTTTCTATATTCTTAGCATCGTAGGGTTATGCTGTCAAAATTTCGGGAAGGAATTTCCTCTAGATCTCTTAGGAAATGAAAAATTAAGCTCTTTGTATAGTTTATACTATAGGAGAAATTAAATTTATGGATGCTTAATGTTTTGGTGATTTTGAAATTTATGAGAAGCTCGGATCTATTATTTTTATGAATATGTATTCCTTGCTATAGTGCAGACATGTTGTCAAAATTTCATGTTTATATCCCTTCTAGAACTCCCATAAATTGAAAAATCAATCCTTGCTATAGTATAACTATAGGGAAAAATAAAATAATTAGTTCCCTTCAATTGCTTTGAGAAAATTAAATCATTTAAAAAAAATCAATTCTCTGTTAAAAAATATAGATTGGTTAAAATAATTTCACCAGTGAAAAAAATGGCTAAAAGACAAATTTGGTGTTGCCTAATCTAAATTTCTGTTTTTAGAAATTATATTAAAAAAATATAAATAAATTAATAAAATTTTGTTTATAAAAGTAAAAGCTTTGTTATTAGAAAATTTCGTTTGGGAAAAGATTTGTTTTAAAAAATAAATATATATATTAATTTGTGCATGGGTTAGAGTGCTGTGAATTTTAAATTTAAAAAAATTATATAATGATGGGGAGGTGGGACCCCATCCACACCCCCCACGACGTCTGGCAGTTGTGCAGTCTCCGGACTGCCTTGGTAGCCCGTGCTGCCGGCGGCAGTCACGGACTGCCTCGACAATCTCTAGACTGCCCTGCGCAGTCTGCAGGTGGCGGTCAGAGGGGGGCTCGCAGGGGACCCGCTCCCCCCAAAGGACCCTTTTAAAATGGTTTTTTTTTTTAAGTTTTTTTTTATTTTAAAATTTTATTTAATGCGTCGGTTTTTAATTAATGTGAGTTTTAATTAAGGTTTCATTTTGTTAATTTAGTTTAATTAATTTTTAATTTAGTTTAATTAATTTTTTATTTAGTTTTTATTTGTGTAGTTAACATTAATATTTGATTTATTTTTATGTTAAATTCTATATTAATATGTATGTTAATAGTTAGATAACGTATTATTTTTAATTCTTAATTAATATATGGTAAGTAATTCTAATTAATATAGGACTATTAATTTCAATTAATATATTTATCATTATTAATTATAATGTTATAATGGATAGAGATTTATCAATTAAGTGGTATTAGGGATTGTCATTTAATGACATATATATAATGTAGTTAATTTTGAGTCAATTAGTCTACATTATATTAAAGTCATGATGTAATTAATGTACTCTCCTAGTTAGGTTGATTCAACTAATGTAATGGTTATTTTAATTAGTCCATTTAGTTGTTAGGGGTAGTTCGAATGAGTCTAATTTCAATGCCTTTTATTGTGTTGAATATAATCGTGAAATTGGATCTATTAGTGAATGAAATGAGTTTATCGTATGCTTGTAGATGGTTTAAATAGATGGGAAATGTTATCCATGTATGTTCATTTTTCAGTCTTTTAAGATGTTTTGTTTTCTATGCATCTGTGTGTTTCTCTTTTGCTTGTATATGTTGTTATCTGGGGCATTAGATTACCTAGGATGTATACAGAGGCTTGGGGGGTGTTTATTGTTTCTGTTACTTTATGACGTGTGTGCTCTTTGCTATTATCGTAAACTTACCATGATGACCCTTTCGATTATGTTATTTGCTAGTGTACCTATGTGACCATTCCTGTTGTATGGGATACTGATTTGGGGTACACAAGGGTTGTGACCTATGCTAGATCTATTAGCATCTCTAAGCCTAGGGTAGGTTACCTAGATGTGTAGTAGGAGGTGGTTTGCAATAATTTCTGTGTTCGTAAGAGACTACTGGATTGCTTATTGTGGAGTTTCTTAATAAGTGATAACTAAAGACATATTTGGGTATATTAAAATGGATTAATAAGATGTGTCCTCACCCATGCTTGAGTGCTAGTATAGGCTAAGGTGGTGTTGAGAAGATGTTAGTTTCCCTGCAAGGTACCTGACATAGTTAGTGGGCCTTGTCAGTATGAGAGGACATTGGCATGTGTATGGTCACTTAGGTTCCAAAATTTGTTGTGATTATCTAGGCTGAACTTAAGGGTAGACGTACATGATGACACCTTCCTTTACACATGCTAGATTTCCTACATTGTCAGTTGCCTCTGGATTAGTGATTCTTAACTTTTACGATGATTAGTATACCAGATTAGAGAGCTATCAGGATCCCTTGCTTAGTGGTTATTCCTTCTTGGTTTTGGATATCCGATTGGGATCTGTTGTTATCTCCTCAGCACGGTGGGGTGGACCTTTGTGGTTCCACACGGACGGGTGGTAGTGATTCTTTATCCATTGAGATTCGATGTCCTTGTACCAGGTGCTTGATGGTTTCTTTGCAGATGAGCTCTTTATTTTTCTTCATCATTTATTATGTAACTCCATTATTGTAATCTTGTATTAGAGTATCACATGTGATACCTAATCTGGAAATTGTAATAGTAAGTAGTTTAGAGTGATTACTACATACCCTGTGACATGTGCAGTGGATGTGAGTTTATAGTAGTTTCATGGTTATCCATGAGGATTGTAAATATAGTTATGTAAGTTGTATTTGTTATTCTTAATCAGATGGAATCTTTTGTTATATTGTTAGTTTTGTTTTCTTTAAGTAATTCAACGTCATGGGACCCTTGAGTCATGTAATCTATGTGAGTGTAAGACGTGTATAAATGGTAATCACTTTTGCATGATTATATGTTTTGTTATGTTAACTTTAAAAAAAAAATTATTCAGCACACATAGTGACATGTCCTAGGTTAATCTCTCTTGGGTTCCTTGGCGGGGCGTTACACAGGTACAGGTTCGGAACAACAGATTGGGATGGAGATTCAAATACCCTTTTTGACAAACTTCCAAGATCCAAAAATAGAATTTTAGTCTGAGACTTTTTAGGTCGATTCTGCCCTAGGATGCAATCGGAAATTTTGGCCAATGGTGACATTGACTTGAGGGTAAAAATTGGAACTGTCTCAGAATAGAAAAATATTTATGGATTTTGTTCGTCTCTGCATTTCTATTCTAGATCTGGTCTCAGATTTTATAGAAACTCAACACAGGCTTCAGAAAACAACATTCTTCAAATCTGCAATATTTCAAGGTTAGTGCATTTCTCATATTCAATTCAATTAAGGTTATCAATATATCTAAATCTATTTTACATTCAAATCAACAAATCAAACCAGGTACTTAAGATCTTCCTTCCTTATTCTTATTTCCAAATGATTGATTCATTTATGCATTGATCCTTCCTTTTGGGTTAATCAATTTGGATCTTTCATTTGCATATCTAAGGATAGAAGGATAGAATATTATTTACCCCCATAACATATTTAAATGCAAGGTATTTTATGTTAAATGAACCACTATAATAAAACCAACATTTTTCTTACCTTACAATGGCTACAAATATCATCTCAATGTCTTCTTTAGATTCGATGTCAGTGTCATTTGCTCTGTTCTCAGCTAGGTAACAAGATTTCTTCCCTTTATCCTTGTAGTCTCAGGTATCCTGTTTGTCATATTTTTGGTTGCTTTGGTAATCTCCGTTATCACCTCTATCAAAATTCTTCTCATATGATCTGTCATTACTTCTGTCATCTTTTCTTCTATTTGGACATCTTGCAGCAAAGTGTCCAACCTCTCTTTACAATTAAAACATACAAGTGGTAATTTGCCTTTGTATCTACCTTTGCTTCTCTGCAATCTTCTTGTCATTAGTGCTTCAATCTCATCAAGATCATGATCATCATTATCACTTTCACTATCATTTCTAATAGTGTGTCTATGACTTGATTTACTTATTTTCAAAGAATATTTGAATGCGAACTCTATAGATGGTAAGACACTATTATCAAATTTGTTCATCTCAAATGAAATCAGTCTACCAATCAGACTATCTAGATGATCCGGTGGATATTTTCAGTGAAAATTGAAGTGTCTCATTTCTCTCCAGAATTTGCACCATTAGAAAGATCTCAGTGTCCTGATTCCAACGCAACTTGAACAGAGCGAAAAGGAGTCCGTTTGTGCAAGTTATGGCCGGTCAAAGTTCTGGTCAACAGGCAGACCAGAGGGCTAGATAAGAGGCAAAATCAGACCATCTCAAAAGTGATCAACAATGGATTTCAAATTAAAAATCTCATCGAGAGCTTTCCAACAGCGTTCATTTCGTCAAAAATGGAGCTCGTATGAAGAAGTTATGGCCGTTTGAATTTTGTTAGCAAAATGTAATAGTGATGATGTCAGCATGACATCAGCATACACAGTCATCAGTTTGATCCAATCTCAAAATGACACGTGGCATAATCAGGCAAATTAATTTGTGCCACGTGGCACCTCCTCCTCCAAAGTGGCGTTTGAGTTTTGGTAAAATTTTGTTATGGGTTTTGAACCCATAACCTACCATTATCTATTTTCCCTCCTATCCACTAGGCCATGCGAAATCCTTGGGATTCGTATTGGCGCACTTTTTATTTGAATCTTTAAAAATGACCCTCCACACATGCTAAAGCACGCCCAACCACTCCACTATGCACATTTTTCAGGATTTGGAAACGGTTTTGTAAAAGGTCAAAAGAAATTTATGGTTTAGCAGTTTTGGGATATGAATTTCTTATTGATGCCGAGAAGCCTTATTTTAGGCTTTGAAATTTGTTTAAATATCCTAAATTTAATATATGGTAAAAAATGAACCACATATTATTTGGGGTTAGTTTTATTTGTAAGGCTTATAATTATAAAAGCCAAAATGGGTTATTTTGTTATTTAAAAATGGGGCTATGTAATTAATATGTTGGTTATATGGTTTTA
>MU224290.1:2772217-2785949 GCA_018584345.1 Thuja plicata | reverse complement strand
AAGGAATAGAGAGGTCTTGTAAGAAGATTTTTGAGCCATTCTTGTACGTCGGAGTTTTGTTGCCGCCGAAGTGCTCGAAGGAATGGACTTGGTGCATTTGTAATTTGATTTTGGAGATTAATCAGATCGGTCGTACTTTATTGGAGCCGACCCGGAGACGTAGTCACGTTGTGGCGAACTCCGTAATCAAACTTTGTTTACGCCTTCTATCTTCTCTCTCTCAATCTTGTTTATTTCACCTTAAGATTTTAAGTTATGATACATAATTTCATTTATGTATAAATGCATTAAGACTTTCGCTAAGTTGTATTTTTTAATCAAGCATTCAATTCTGTAATTAGTCTAGATCCATTTACAGATCACTAGAGTAACTCTATTTTTTTCAACTTTTCTCATTGCTTGTATAGCAGAAACTCTAATAGCATATATAGGTAGTAAGGTTCTTAATATTTTACTTACCACTATCTCATCTTCAAGTACACCTCCAACTCCTTGGATAGAATTGACTACCTCTTTGATTCTGCAGCTATACTGAGTGATATTTTCTTCTTCTTTCATCCTTAGGTCATCAAACCTCCCTCTTAGGATTTCTACCTTGGCTCATAGTACATTAGCATCTCCTCCATTTACTAGCTTCAATTTATCCCATATTTTCTTTGCAGAGGTGTAGGTTTTGATAGCTTCAAACTCAGCATTGGAGAGTGAGGAAGCAAGTTCTATCATCATGCAATTATGCTCATGATTTTCTCTTAATTTCTCAAGAGTGTGAGGTCATGTAGGCAACACATATTCAGTATCAAGGTGTTGAGTAGCATCATCACCAATACCTGATAAGTGGATTCTTATTCTTCTTTTCCATGATGCAAAGTCATCTTTATTCAACTTGGGCCCATCTCATATGTTCATCTTACGATCTTTTGCTTGAGTTGTTAAACTCCCTTTCTAAGAACAAAAGCTCTGATACCAATTGTTAGAAATAACTGTGAGGGGGGGTAAATCAGTGGCCTCACAATTTCCAATAAATTAACCCAAAAAATTAGTACCACAATATTAAGCCTCTATTTATCTTCAGTCCTATAAGATGAATGCCTCCAAATATACTTATCAAATTACTACTGCTCAGAGTGATCTGTTAAACCTTATTCTTTATTTTACTGGATAGCAGTCTTTCATTTATTGAAAAATAGTAAACTACTTAGAGTATACTGATCAATCCAGATTAGTTATGTGTAATACAAAAAATTAAAGTAATTACTCATAAATACATTGACACATGTTTCTTTAATGTGGAAACCTTGTTAATGGAAAAACCACTTGGGACTGGTAACCTAAAATTTTCACTCTTCTGAAGTGAGCTCGGTGAAGAGCCAACCCTGTTAAAGTTTACAAACACATTGTTAGGTGTGACCTTTTTAGAGGATTTAATAGAATAGTTTGTCACTTGATCTCGAGTATGTCTATGCTACCTTCTATGACCAAAGCTAGTGTAGTTTGTCAAATGGTATATGGCATCTCATGCTATCTTCATGATCAAACTTTTTGATACTCCTTGGGATGTATCTCAATATAGAAAGGATCTTTAAATCTTTCTCAGTTAATAGACTTTCTGAATCAATGGTTAAACTAAAATAGTAGATGATCTGTTCATACATACAACTTATACTTGTATATTTTTAGATCTATTATAAGCTCATTAAGCCATTCTAATCAATATATCTTTTCAATACCTTTAATTCACTTTGTGCTTGGTGATGTTATGTTTCTCTATTGCTCAGTGTCCACAGAAATATCTAACTCTTTCCTCAGCTTGATTGATCAGGACTGTATGAATTGGATCTTCATCAGTTTCTCTTCAGCATCCTCTTTTCTATTGACTCCCTTTCCTTAATTCGTAATGAATTAAGTTGTCTCTTTATAGACAAGATATCACCGTTTCTAGGTTCTTGATTTTCTTGATCTTGGCGTGATCCACAATTCTTGCTTTTCTTGAGTTAAAGCATAACTCCTATTTTATCTCATAGAAATCTTCTTGCCAATAGGATAAAATAGCTTTTCATCTTTTACTTATCTTTGGCTTTAACTTGTCGATTAAAACAATGTCAACAACCAGTTAAGTCTGTCTTTAGCTTTGCCAGCTAGATATTTTGTGATTTCTGAACTCCAATTAACTTTGATGTTTTAACTCTTTGATATCTTTGGTCAACACTTTAGTCCTCTTTAGGCTTCTCCATCGGTGTTGTCTTTCTATCAGGTTATCTGTCCTTCAGGCATGTCTGTCCGTCGGGTTACACTGTAATTCTGACCGTCAGGTATGCTTGTGATTCTTCTCATCCGTGATGCTTGTCAATTTTCTTGCTTGGGCATCACTGTGGATTTGCTCTTAGGTATCTTTTTCATTCAGGTTCCACTAACCATCAGTGTTTGAAATCACTTAGTGAATGCTGGTCTTTTATGCATTACTAAAAGCATAATATTTATCTATTTGATTCTCTAAAGTCTTTGACACTTTGAATATAACCGATTATATTATATCAAGTTGACATCAATGACAATACAATTCATTAACTAATTTAATGTCTTGCATTATCTTTCTGCATTTCGGTGATCAACTTATCATCTTCAAACATTCAATTAGTTACATGTCATCAAACATTGCTACATCAACCTAGATGGCCAAGCATGGTCTTAGGGGGAGCATTGGAAAGAAACATCGGAAATCTATCCATCCCCTGATTATGAAGATTAAGCTTTTGTGAGCTTAGGGAGAGTATATATAGATGTTATGGAATATGCATTTGTGATCGCATAGCTTTACAATCTATATCCTATGATCGCCAAATTATTAGTTGACTGGATCATGTGTAGAGATGATTTTATGGGGAATTGTGCCATTTATTTACACATTGAAGTATAAGGACATACAAAGGAACTTATCTAATCATCGTTCCAAGAGCAGAACTGAAGAAGAATTGAGATTTGAACAAGAAGAACAAAGAATTCAGTGCATTGTGCAATTGGATGAAGCAGAAACTCACATAACCGACAATTAAAAGGTTATTTAGATCACTCATGAACTTGTGAATATGGATACACCAATTATATTTGATGTTGTTGAGAGACCTAGATACAAGTTTAAAAGACATCCTTGCAAATCCACTGAGGATGATCTAGAAAGCACATTTTCACAAACACCCTATGGATTTCTTCATGTAGAGGATATTAGGGCTTATATCCATTGCAAGTATGAATCCTTAGGAGATTTTGAGATCTTCAAGGAAATGAAGGACATGATTAAAGACGATGGAAACTGGAAAGATGAGTTTTCTAATCTTTAGAATATGAGAATAATGAAGATGGAAGAATTACATGAGTTTAATGAAGAAGAATTGTTCAAAGTATTGTTGAGTAGAGTGCATGACCAATTCATTTAGATTGGTGAGTTGCTTGTCAATATTTTTAGTGAGTTGATCCATGACATTACTGGTTTGGATATCTTTGGAGTCATTCATGCTGTTGAGAAGAACACCAAGAAGCAGGTAGAAACCCTAACTCACTTGAGATGGGATAAGCGGGCAATGACTGTGGTTGACATTTTCCAGCAAGATGTTAGATTGGTTACGACAACTCTTGGATACAAACTTCATTATAGCAATCGACCTAACTCTATTGTTGCTGGTGTTATAATGATTGCATATAAGATGGTAAAAGAAAATGTCAAGTGTAACAACATATTTGAATTTCTTGCACGGAAGTTCATGTTGAATGTGAGACAAGTGAAGAGAGACAGAACTAAGGCATTCAGATTTGGATCACTTTTGGTGCATATGTATATACACATTTTACATAACTTTTTGTGTATGCACCCTAGAGTTTGGAAAGATAATGAACTCACTAATCTACAAGTATCAAATATCTACATAAGACAGAATAGAACATGGGTAGATGGAGAACTATTTTCAATGATCAAAATTCTATAAAGAGAGATGAAACAGAGAATGAGAATACCAGAGGAAATGGTAGAAAAGTACAAGGAGACACTTTGTTTCATTGTTGAAACTGATTGTGTTTATTTTGAGGCAGTTGGCCCGAGGATGAAGTGGTGTTACCCTATGGGGTATGAAGTAAGTAAAGAAGTATTAACCATGTAGGTTGAGCATATACTATCTTCATATTTAGATCCATAAGAGGAAAGATGGGGTACATATGAGAAGAAATCCTCTAAGATCATTGAAGAACAGAAAAGGACAGCCAAGAAGAAGAAAACTAAAAAATGTTGTAGATACTCTAGTAGGCAAAGCTAGAATTTAAAAACAAGAGATGAAGGATATAAGAAGGAAGATGAATGAGAGAGCATCTAGAGTGGTGAGCTCTTCCCCTACAGCTCTTCCACCTCAAGACACTAAAAATAATTCTAGTCCACCCTCTACTGTGGTAGAAGTACCTACAGAGACTTCAAAAACTATGAAGGTTGCTGAAACCCCTGCAAAGAGAACTAGATCCTCTAAAAAAATCTCTCCACCCAAGAAACAGAGGACAGGTGAACAAAATAAAATATATGTAGAGAAGGAAGAAGAGAAGAAGAAAGAAGCAGAGGAGAAGAAAGCACAAGACAAACTTGTGAGCAGACAAGTACGGAAACCTGACTTGAAAATGATGGAGAAAAGAGTTGTGGACCAAGGAAAGCTAAATCAAGTAAGAAAATTCTTTGACAAATATGATTCTAATGATAAAATTCTAATAGAATATATTGTGATTAAGCACATGTTAGTTTTCAAGAAAAATTTGTTAGAGATTATTGGAATCATTCCTCAAGATCTGTATGATAAAATTGAATTGAGGAAACAGTTGGCACTACTAAAAGATGATCAAATAGGGGTAAAAGCTATTGAAACGTATTACCAGTAATATCATATGATGATTATAATAGAATTATGAATGCACTAAAACCTCTGTTAGGAACTAAGTCTAGGATAATCAAGATAATGGAAAGAAAGTATGATGAGGTAATTGAGGATACTCACAAGGCAATAGAAAAAATCCTTATGGAAGTTGAGCCTGAGAAGATCATAACTCCTAGACCTAAGGATAATAATCCTAAACCTGTCCTAAAGGGAGAGTCCTCCAAGCCTTTAATAATTAACATTGACTCACCTAAGGATGGAAAGGATAATAGTCAGTTTCTTAGTGCAGTAAAGCAACCAGATTTCTTTATTGTTACTCTGCCTATGGTTTTGGGCACCTCGTTGGATATAGATGATCCCTTTGAAGGAAATATTGACACTGTGCATGAGCTTGATAAATAAAAAATAAAATCTATTGAGCGAGAGCCCTCTAATAGTCATGAGCAAGCAAGCATTGCAGAGGTTGTGAAAGAACCAGAGATTAAGGTTGAAGTGAAACAAAAAATACTAACACTTGTTTGTTTAACCTTAGTATTGGAAAGTGGAGAGAGAACTTTGAGTACATATGTGGAGAGTATGGATAAGGATGAGTTGATGAAGCTATCCTACATCACATTCGCAAAAGATAAGGAGAGATCAGAGTAGAAAGAATAGAAGAAGTCAAGGGTATTGGATAGGGCAGTTGATATCGTCAACAAAATCCTACCTATACCTCTTAATTTCTAAGGAAAGGACACTATAGAGAACTTGAACAAGGCATTAGATGACTTTGACATTCACTATGAGTCCTTCGAGAAGATCGTAGAAGAAAAAGAAGAACAGAAATAATTAGCGAAGAAGTTAGAGTAAGCAGGCAAGTCTATTGCATGGGACTTGGGCATACTAGGAAAAACAATGTCTAAAGAAAATATTTGTGTGACACATGGAAGGAAGTTATATAGCTACTATGTAAACCCTATCAGGCACCTTCAGGACATTGAGGACATTATAAAAAAGGACAAACAAACCCTAGACAAGTTAATACACATTGTTGAGACCTCCTCACACACTATATTAGAGTTAGACAAAGAAGTGTCTAGACTATTGGACTAATTGAGTGTGTTAGAGATAGAGAAAGGGAGATTTATGGGAAGATTTGGTATGTTGAAGAGTTTGATTACTCCTAAGTTAGCAATTCTTGAGATACACCTTTCGTACATGGAGAAGACAGTGTGGGCTCTCACTGGGAACATGCCTACTGAGTTAAAGGTAGTAGAGACATCTTCTTTTGCACTAAATAGACTGATTCATGTGAGTCATATATTGGTAAAGACTTGGAGTGAAGAAGTAAAGATCTTGGAAAACTCTTTCCAAGATGTGCTTAAGATGGTCTAAATTTTTGGTAAGCAATTGTATCAATTGTGTTATATATTCTACATTTTTGTATACATTTTCCATTGATGTAAAAGGGGGGGAAGAGAAGATATGAAAAATGTATAGAGGAAAGATAGAGAAGATAATCTAGAATAGTAAATATGTAAAGGAGATAAAGAAGTGTATTGTATATTATTTTTTGGTATTGACACTTAGTCATTTTTTACTAAGTGTTTCCATCAATTCTAAACGGAAAGATTGTTGGAAAGTGGCTCATTCAAGAGTGCTCAGGAACACATTAGGGTTGTCATTTATGGAAACACATAAGTTATAAATGATCTCTTGGAGTAGAAAATAGTTTTGGAGTTAAGGCTTGCAAAATGACTAAGTCCAGAAAGCAATTTACAAGGTACAAAAGTACAATTTTGGGCTGCGAACATTGTATATGATGAATGAATACATGCGATATTAGAGGATGCTATTTTGGGGTATGTTAGAACTTGAGTTTTGGAGTTCATAGATGAAAGATATAGATGTTTGAAGACATGCAAAGATAGTGATACAAAGAGATAGAGCAGTTGAATTTCCATGATGATTGAGGGAGTGTAACATGGAATCCAAATGTGATATGTTGAATTTGGATTGTGTATTACCTATATTTTGATAGTGTATGATCGCCGAATTTGTATTTACTTTTTGTATAAGTGTTGGTTCCATTTTTTGATGTATTTGGGAGTCAATTGGGTATATAATAATGTATGTATATGAAGAGCTTTTGAGAAGCAAAGTATGGTATGTATGTGAATAGATGAATGGATGCATTGTGATGTCATAATCAAACACATGGTGATGCAAGCTACAACTGGAACTACCTAAGCATAGAAAATGTTTTTTTATGTTCATTTTGATAAAACATTGTAACGGAGACATATTTCTAATTGTAGCCTAGTGTATACCTTTAACAGGGTTTTGTATTCCTTTAACATGGAAATGTACTATTGTATTATTCAACTCCTAATAGTGCTAGGTATCTTAACATGGACACAATAATTTTTGTGCATATTTGTGGGTATGACCCCCGCCAGGGTTTTTCCTTCGATAGGGTTTCCTCAAGAACAAATTCATGGTGTTATGATTTGTGTGTTTAGTGTTTATGCTCTTTTCATTTCAGCAATTATTTGGTTAATTTGGAATTCGATAAGTTTAAGTTTAAAGTGTTGTAATACAGATTCACCCCCCTCTCATTATTACTTAATCCTAACAAGTGATGCAAATTATAAATTAAATAAGTTCTATGATGTATAAAGAAGTGAGAACAATCAATAGTAACAATGGCAAAGAGGGGATACATTGTGATAAAAATAGAGAGAATACTTGGTTTTAAAGGAAGCAGATAACAGAGAGATATTTCAGGCCAAAAAAAAAAAATGAATAAAAGGTGGCATGAGAAAACTTATAGATAGACAATATAAGGCTTCCTCTAAAATACATATGGATACTGTTAAGAAGCAGTTGGAGTATTTATCAGTTTCTTGGTGATAACCTCGTGATAAAGTTAAAGAAGGAGGTAATTATGTAACAGCAAATACGTTTTCAAAATGTTTTACCAGAAAGAGAAAATAGAGGGAAGAAAGATGGCTAATTATAGAAAAGGAAAAAAGTTCCTATGTAGTCTGAGATTATGCTGACGACGTCAACGGGATAAGAGGAAGGTGCAGAAATAGAAATCAAATTTGTAATAGGAAATTGTAGGCATATAATATAATTGCAGATCTCAGACATAAAAAATGACAGAGACAAGGATAAAGGAAGATTGAAAATCTCAATGGGGAAGTAAAAGAATGTATCAGCATAATTAATATCAGTTATCTTTACCATTTTTCCAGCAAATTGCAGAAAATAGAGTTATTTTATTTTGCAGGATAAAATCAATCAGAGAATGAAGATAACTGTCAGCTGCAAAAGAAGAAATATTTTTGAAATCTAAATAACAAGTGTCATCTTAGGAATTAACTATAGGGTTTCTTTGTACTTTTATCTTTCTTTCATCTTTTTTGTTATGGATTTTATTTTGTTTATCCATTCCTAAATTTTAAATGTAAGGCATCCATGCTTTGAGGAACAATTTTATGATGACTTGGTTTTCTAATTTTGGTTTTTCAATGTGAATACTTCAACTATATAAATTATTTTCTGAGTAATTTTCAATCAGTAATTTTCTCTTGATCAGATTGAATGCCAGCACAAGATTTTGTTTTCTGTAACTGTCTCCATAAACATGAATATGTGTCTTTTAGACAAAGGAATTGAGGATTCAATTTGTTTGTCAATTTGGATTTTATAAGTTGCATTTTAAATTTATAACATCTTCTCAAGGGGTGGATTAAACTATTTTAAGTAGAATATAGGGATGTATGTAATTGCTCATAGATTTGATAAGGAGAGTTGCAAAAAAACTAATTGTGGGCATGTCATTGTAAGACAGTGATATATGTGTGCCCTCTGAATATAGATTTGTGGTGTTATGAGGAAACATTTTATGTTGTGTTGTATTTGACTATAATTCCCAAGATAGGCATTAGAGATTGTTTTCTGAAAGGGTTCACTTATACATGGGGAATCATATATAAAATTACTTATCTAATTTTATTTCAGTTTTGTATAGTTTTTTTATTTCTTAGTTTTCAGTTTTAGGATTAGAATTTTTTTTTTCTCAGGGACTTCAAAGTTTTCCAAATCAGGGATATGTCAAACTCTTACAGACCATAGATGTGCCTAATTGCATAAATTGAGAGCATATATGTTTGTAATACCCACAAGGAAAGGGAATTAGGATCAATGAGGTGTTGTATTGTATTCACTTGCCCTGGCTAAATATAGAGCCTAAAGTGGAGAGGGTTGTAATTATTTCATTATCCCTAACTGCACCTTGTTATGTTGGTCAGTAACCCAATACTTTAGAGATTTAAAAAATGGTCTATTTTCATAGAAGTATTTTGGAAAATCAATTGGAAACACAAATAAAACTATTGAAAAATTACCTTATGACATAATCCATGTTGGTTATGACAAGGAGGATGTTCTCTCATCTATCTATGGAGGGAAGCATAAAGGAAAGTTTGTCTAGCACACTCTTCATCTACTTCACTTATAATGTCTAGTTTAGTAATGGTTAACCTAGCCCAAGCCTTTGAGAATGTATTTTTTCTTCCTCCCCCTAAATTCATGTTGTGCATGGTTTGGAGACTTTGTCCCCTACTATTTCTCTTATTTGGGTTCTTGGGATTTCAAAGGATTATTAAGTGATGAGGTTTTTTCTTGGAAGGTTGATGTTACTCCCAGTTCAAAAACTAATGATGCCTATGGTGTGGCCCCTATGAGTGTTAGAATGGGTGATTTCACAAGGGTATCTATATAAATGAGTGTGCTAGCTACTTCTATGGGGAATGGATTTTATTTGATTTTTGTTCTTCCCCTAGACTCCTTATTGTGCCTAGTGTGGTGACTTTTGTTGGAATTAGTTTCTGATGATGTTGTTGGCATTCATGTTTTTTCATTGATGTCAACATATATTTCTATGGAGGTAGAACAAAGTGATTACTACTATTGCTCGATGACTGACAGAGGTGTACAGGTACTATACGGTTGATTTAGAATGAGTGAAGATGATGATGTGTAAAAGGATGTGTGGTGACCTTATTTCTAAGGTCACACGGCTTAATATTGTCTATTAGATAAGTTACAGATGTTTTAGTAAAGACTGGGTACTAGATGGTGACAGTGATCTTTGACAGAGTTAGTCTGTGTTTTGAGTATAAATTACGCGCGATATGGATTCAGGTTATGCGAGCTTAAGGGATGGAAAAAGACTTGATAATGGATTTTTTTTATGTTTCGCAATTCATACGACGATTGGTGATATCAGTTGTGGCATGTGTTCTAGAAGATACCTATTTGGGGTTGACTTTAGAGATGTAGCATGTATTATGGATCGCGGGCATGGATTACGGATCTTGGATTGTATCTAATGAATTGTAATTGATTTTTACTTGTTATAGGTACCGTGTGTATCTTAGCAAGGGTTTAAATAATTATTTTTATATTGGGAAATCCTAATTGGCCGACCTAATTAATTATTGTAATATGGTATATATGATAGATCTTTTTGAAAATCATAAGTGGATGTGATTGAGATAGAGACAACAAAGTGTGGAAGTTGCAAGCTTGTTTCTCTTTTGGATGTAGAGTAGAGGATGTGATTATGGTACTTCATTGGAATTGACCAAGCAAAGACAGTTGCTATCAGACAGTTCACTAGATTGTGTATTTCCTATATACACTTGTATTTCAGACTGTAATTCCTAAGGGTGGATTTAACCTTCTTTAGGTAGTGTACATGGGCAGTGAGCCCACTATTACTCTTGACTCCTAAAAAGGTATGTCCTTTAGCAGGGACTATGTATTGTAATGCATCAATAAGCTCCTAACAGGGCTAAATATTTTAACAGGGATACTATATTCTCAATACATTATTTGTGGGTGCTAATTCCCACTGGGGTTTTACCTTTAACAGGGTTTCCTCAATAACAAAGGATTGTATTATTGTGTTATCATTTGGATTAAAGTTTTGTTTATAAATTTTAATGTTTAATAATTTTTCTCATAGCGGATTCACCCCCCCCCCCCTCAATTGTGTTGGTGGATTGTTATTCCTAACAATTGGTATCAAATCTACTAGTCCTTAGAGAAATTTTAACAGCTTGGGGTGATCTTGAAGATGGAATTCTATAGGAAGGATAGTCTAAAGTTTGATCCTAAAAAATTTGATAGTTGGAAGAACAAGATGAGAACACATTTTCTATGCTTGGGAATCCACTACTGGATGATAACAAAGGATAATGTACAGATAAAGGTTGGGGATGAACTAGATAAGGCTACTGATGAAGAAAAGAAGATATTCGCACACAACATGGTCACAGGAGAAGCATTGATTAGTTTGCTTTCTGAAGGTGAATTCATAGAGGTAAAATATTTAGATTCTGCACATGAAATTTGGACAAGATTGGAAGCACTGTATGAAGGAGACAAGTTTAAAAAGCAGGCTAAGTTGCAGAACTAGATGACAAAGATGGAAACGTTGAAAATGAGAGATGATGATAATATTAGAGCATATGCATAGAGAGTTATTGAATTTTTTATTGGCATCAAGAACTCTGGAGGCACTTACAGTGAGGAAGTAGTGATTGCAAAAATTCTTAGATCCCTGACACCTATATACAAAACCAAAGTGCAATCTATAGAAGAGATCATACCTTTTACAGTGAATTTCAATAGCGAGATGTTGATTGGAAAAATAACTACCTTTGAGGCTGCAGAGCTAGGAGATTCATTACCTAAAGTTGAGACATCATTCAAGGTGACTGTGCATAAAAATAAAAGACTTTGTCAAGAATTGCGAGCACTAGTAGTAGTGACTTGAGAGAAGAGCTTGGTGAATATGTTGATGAATGGGAATAGATACAGGAAGAAGAAAGAAAGTTAGATGAAATTGTGGTCCTGATCGCTAGAAGAGAAAAGAGAGGTAAGGGTAAGTTTGAAGGAAAGTTACCTCTAAAAAAAAAATTGTGCATAAGATAGGTCATTATTATTCAAAGGAATGTTATTATGCTAGTGAAGGTGTTTCTGATAATGATACTATTTATTATGATGAGATTGGATTTATTGCTATCAAGGATGATAAACTTATACATGAAGAAAGAGCCTTAGTATCTCATGTTGAAAAGAAATTTGAATGGGTCATAGACAGTGGTTGTTCACACCATATGACTGGAGATAAAAATAAGTTTGTTAAACTAAATAAGTATGATGGTGATGTTGTGAGATTTGGGACAATAATCCTAAGCTTATCATTGGATTTGGATATATATATTTGGATGGAAAGAACAATACTGACAATTTATTACTTGTTGATGGACTTAAGCATAATTTGTTGAGTCTTGGACAGCTAGTGGACAAAGGTTATCAATTGAAATTTATCGATGGGAAATGTTCTATAAGAAGTAATTCTAGAGACTTGATTGCATCTAGTACTAAATCCATAGGTAATGTATTTGAATTAAATACATTTGAGGATTCTTGTTTTGTTGCGAAGGTAGATGAAAGTTGGTTATGGTATAGAATATTTTTTCATGTTAACTTTGATAATGTTGTGAAAGAAAGTACAAATAATGCAGTTAGAGATCTACCAAAGATTGTGAAACCATCTAACACCATGTGTAGAGAATGTGTAATGGGGAAGCAGACTAGAAGCAATTTTAAAAGAAAATATTACTCATCAAAAGGGAAGTTGGATCTAGTGCATATATATCTGTGTGGTCCTATAAGAACAAGATCTTACTATGGTTAAAGGTACTTTATAATTTTTGTTTATGAATTTTCTAGGATGATGTGGGTTACATATCTAAGAGAGAAATCAAAGGCGTTTGACAAATTCAATATATTCAAAGAAAAAGTTTAGAATGAATCACCCTTAAAGAAAAATGTTTGAGATCAGATAGAGGTGGTGAGTTTACTTCAGATTTGTTCAATACCTACTGTGAAGAACATGGAATATAGAGACAGACATCTACTCCTAGGACACCACAACAAAATGGGATAGCAGAGCGAAGAAATAGAACAATATTAGATGCTGCTAGAACTATGTTGCTAGAAGGAAATGTATCACATATTCATTGGAGAGAAGTTGTTGGTACTGATTGTAGACACCTAAAATTGACCAAGTGTATCTCAAACATTTCAAATTATAAATCTCAGCCAAATGCTTCAAAATATCATCTCAATGCAAATCAAATGGACATTTATCAAATCAAAGGAACAAAATTCAAATCAAATTAAAAGATCAAATAATCATGAAATCAAATAATTAAATTCAAGCCTAAAGGGATTAATCAAATTATGCAATTGATTTTTCAATTGTATAGTTCAAATCAAAAAGGATCAAATCCAACCCAATCACCCTTCCATGGCTAATTTAATTAAATGATGGAGTTATTTAATTCCTAATATCTTTGAGACAACCAAACAACTTTCCCTCCATTTGAGAACACCTCAAATCTTTTGACTTAACCAAGCTTTGATCATGATCAACTCACTCTACCCCCTACCCTTGGGAAAATGCTATAAATACAAGCCATTTCCTTTGTGTGTGGGATCCAAGAATTCAAGAGAAAAAGCATCCTTATTATAGGCACATTGAGAGCATATGAGGAGCATTTGAGAGATTTTTGAGATAATTTTAGCATTTGCATTACATATAGCATATCATGTTTAGGAGAATTTGTTATTTTCTCATATAATCTTGGAGCATTTTTGAGCATTTTGAGCATTCTAGCTAGATTTGAGCATTCATTTTCATACATATCTCATTCTAGGATTGTCCTTGAGAGAGATTAAGCCTGAGAGCTCTCTTAACAAAGCTT
>MU224290.1:2711305-2745267 GCA_018584345.1 Thuja plicata | reverse complement strand
TAATCAATTAAAGCTTAATTAATTAAATAAGATTAATTATTTAATTAATTTTGGGGATTGGATTAGATGATTTGAGAAATGAATTTAGAAGAAAATAGATGATTAATTAATGATTAAGAAACCATTACTTAATAGATGAAAATTAGGGTTTTAACGTAAAGTTGCAAGCCTGTCCATTTTAGGGTGTCTACACTAAGGTACATCAATAAAAATGGTACATCAAAGGTACACCAAAGTCTTGATCAAAAGTACATATGATATAATGTTGTATATCCTGGGTCCAAATCTGTCTCATGACCCAGCAGGGGCACCTAAACCCCCTGCACCATCTCGATCCCCATCACCTACTCTATCCTGTGAACCAGGAGGTGCCTGACTAGTGCTCACACTGGTCAGTAACTGAGCCAGAGTAGCAAGAAACTGTTGTAGCATGGTCATGACCTGATCTAATCTCGTTGTAACTACAATCATCCTAGCCTGTAACCCCTGAACATCCTGCACTATATCATCTAAAATTGGAGGCACTGGAGGTGCCTATGATGCTGGTAGATCCTGTGGTGCCTGAGGTGCTAAGGGTACCTGTGGTATAACCTATGTTGTGTTGACCTATGGGTCAACCTGTGGTATCTATCCAGGAACCTATCTATCCACCTGGACCCATCTATGCCTGTGCCTGGCCCAATCTGCATCCACTCTCAAAGGATCCTGACCCTGAGGCACCTGTCCACCTGCTCGCCTCTACATAGGCTACCTAAAACCACCACCTCAGCCTCTCGCATGTCCTCCTCTCATCTAAGGCCTAGCTGCTCTCTGTACTTGTGGCACTCTAGGTGCCCTCTGAACTCTGTGCTTACATGGCCTATCACCATCATCTCCATCATCCCCATTATCACCATCATCATCAAAGAGCTCATTGACATCAAGGATAGGCTCTACTAGATCCATGAATCTCATGAACCGATGTCGTAGAAACCACTCTCAGTACTCTACTGACATCCCTGCATCCACCACCTATGGAATTAGATCCCAAACACCATATCCCAGCTGATCTATCTATAGACAGGCTAACTGGTAGTCAACCTATGCTCCCCACATTGACCTCTCAGCTTGTACTCAGGCATATAGTACCATACCCTATGGCATATCCTACACTTGGCCAAACTGTTGGAGTACTCTCCCAAAGAAGAATCTCTCAATAACCAAAGGTGACCGGCCTATCATCCATTGAGGTGCAAACATATAGGGTAACTCATCATCATCCTCTTGCCACCTCTCACACTGCAAGTACAACCTCCAAACCACCTGATATATATCATAAATCATGCATCTCCAAAAATCAACCTTGCCCAGATGATGCTGGACAATCATGTCATCATATAGAAATGCATATGGGTAACCACAAGCCCAAAATCACACTGAAACTGGCCTAGTAATAGGGATATTCTCCCATGTCCACAACTGTAACAAAATTGCACCTGCAGAAATAGTTGTACTATGCTGATATACAATCTCATGTAATCATGATACAACTATGCCAAAACACAGGAACCCCAATCCAATCTCCATGGATGAGCAATCAGGTCCTCTATAATCTGGCCCCATCTGACTGCAAAACCACATCCTTGCCTATCTGGCAATAATAATCCCCCTATCACAGCTCCTAATAATGCTAGTAGGGTGGGAAATGAGGCAAACTGCACCTAAGTAATATAATCATCTGTAATGGTGTTATCTCCAAACACCCGTCTGCATACACTGCTATCATATACTGAATCATAATACACCCGCTCTCCATGAGTCAGGATCCTCAATAATCTATACACATCCTCTGGCGTAATAGTCATCTCACCTAGAGGTAAATGAAAGGTATTATGATCAGAGTGCCATCGCTCTGCCATAGCTGTCAATAAACCTCAGTTCAACTGAAACTGAGGAAGATCTAAGAGGAAACTAAGTCCACAAGTCTCAATCGTACGCCGCTCAGGAGGCATCATCTCATCTACCAGATCGAATAACCCTAACGCTACACCTTACACTCACAACTTGCAGAAATTCTCCTACATTTTGAAACAAAGTGCATCATGTTAGTTTTTCTCTTGATGAACCATTCTACGTCAATCACAAAACATTAAATCTATCTTTGCTCTAACTTGAGCGTATCAACTTATTGCTCCTAACCTCTATATCGTGAGACACAAGGACAATTTGTAATCATTTTTAATCATATCTGATTGACCTATCAAAAATTCATCATTATGAATTTTCTAACATCCTAAACCACTACATGACATTCTGGACGAACATTTTCTAGCTTGGAACCTAATTGGGTCATCTGGACGATCAATCGAACTAAGTTCATCTATTTTCCTATATCAACTTTCATCTTTATGGTAGGTGGCACTTAACTAAGTGTACATAGATTTTTAAGCTAAGTGGCCTTTTAATCTTTCAAAGTGACACTTTACCACACGGAGGCAGCACTTTACTCATTAGGCAGCCTTTTACAGGCCTACGCGGCTTATAAAACATGGTGTTTTTAGGTGGTGCATTTTCTATTTTGGGTAGCAATTTTGACCTAGCTCTTAGAATTCAGATCATAGAAGGTACAAGTAAGAATCCTTATGAATTATAGTTTAATCATACTCCTACTATGAAATATTTTAGAATATTTGGTAGTAAAAGCTATATCAAAAGAGATGATGAGATAGGAAATTTTGATGCTAGAAGTGATGAAGGGATCTTCCTTGGTTATTCTACTAAAAGAAAAGCCTATAAATGTTTTAATCTAAGATTGAGGAAGATGATTGAAAGTGCTAATATGAGGATTGATGAAAATTTCTAGATTCAACAAAGAATGTATGATTATAATCAGACTACAAAGATCAAGGAGGTTACAGAAAATCAAGAAGAATCTATTGAGATTGACTGTGATATCGAGGTATGTCAAGATGACTCAAATGATCCTACTAAAATTCCTAAGACTTAAAGGTATGTTAAGAAAAAGCATCCTGAAGATCAAATTATTAGAGATGCAAATAGAGGAATGATGACAAGATCAAAATTAAGAGATGAAATTTGTTTGATTTCTCAAGTTGAACCAAAATCTACTAATGAGGCATGTAGAGCTGAATCTTGGACTAAAGATATGTAGGGAGAATTTAAACAGATAAAGAAGAACAACACTTGGGAATTTGTTCAAAGACCTAAAAACAAGAATGTTATGGGAACTAAGTGGGTTTTCAGAAACAAAATGGATAAGGAACGAATAGTGGGAAGAAATAAATCAAGATTGGTTTGTAAAGGCTACTCGCAACAAGAAGGCGTAGACTTTGAGGAAATTTTTCTCATGTTGCTAGGTTGGAAGCAGTAATATTATTTCTTGCTTATGTTGCACATAAATATTTTAAGGTATATCAGATGGATGTGAAATCTGCATTTTGAATGGAGATCTAGAGGAAGAGGTATACATTGAGAAACCTGATGGATTTCCTTTGATAGAAGATGAAGACATGGTTTTCAAGTTGAAGAAAGATTTTTATGGACTTAAACAAGAACCAAGAGAATGGTATACAAGACTGGATAGGTATCTACTTCATCTTGGTTTCAGAAAAGGTAATGTAGATAGAAATTTGAACTTAAGAACTAGTGAAGATGGAATTCTAATCGTAGAATTTTTTGTTGATGATATCATTTTTGGAGGAAATGATGAAATGAGTAAAAGGTTCTCTAAAGAGATGGAAAATGAATTTGAAATGTCAATTATTGGTGAGATGAAATTTTTCCTTAGATTTCAAATTAATCAGAACAAGAGTGGTATTTTCATTTCTCAAACCAAGTATCTTAAGGAAATGTTGAAGAAATATGGAATGGAAGATTGTAAACCTGTTGGGACACCCATGGTGACTGGTTACAAACTTACAAGTAATGATGAAACTCAGAGTGTTTTTCAGATAAAGTATAGATCAATGATTGGAGGTCTACAATATCTAACTCACACCAGACCAAATATTGCTAATGCAGTTGGAATTATAGAAAGATATCAAGCGGATCCTAAAGAGACACACCTTGTTGTTGTGAAAAGAATTTTGGATGTCTAAAAGGAACAATAGAGTATGGGTTATGGTATGAAAAATATGATGATTTTATCTTACATGCATATACTAATGTTGATTGGGAAGGTAGTGTGGATGACAGAAAGAGTACAAGTGGAGGAGCATTTTTTCTTGGAAAAGGGCTAGTTTCATGGTAAAGTAAGAAGAAGGGTTGTATAGATCAATCTACTGTTGAATCTGAGTATGTTGTTGTTGCTATAAATTATACACAGATTGTTTGGATGAAACAAATGTTGAAGGACATTGGAATAATTTTTGAAGAGCCAATGGTTATCCATTGTGATAACATTATCATAGTGAACATGTCAAAGAATCCAGTAATGTATTCAAAGACTAAACATATTTCCATCAAGTATCATTTCTTGAGAGACAAGGTAGCAGAGAAGGAGATCAAATTGGAGTATATCAGCACAAAGGAATAGATAGAAAATATATTTACAAAACCTTTGCCAAAGGATTCCTTTGAGTATCTTAGAGTTATTCTTGGGGTAAAATTCCCTCCTTGCAAGAACTAAATTGATGCAGAAATGCATCAGTCCAGTGGCTTTCAGAGCTATATCATTTTTTGGACTTGATGTATGGATCTACTTCTCAGGGGGAGTGATCGTAGGAACATTATAGAACATATTTGGGTGCTTTTTCACCTTCTTATTACAGGCATGAAGATTTGGAAAAGATACACCTTACAGAATAAATAATAATATTTATGGCACCCTTTTCCATTGTTGTCAAACGGGGAGAGATTCTATGAGAGAATCTCTATTGTTTAGGGAGAGTTGTGTTGAGGATATTGAGAAGATTGTATTGAGAGAGTATTCTTGGGTTGATGGATTGTCCCATATGTTCCATCAATTCCAAAGGGGGAGATTTTTGGAATTGGTTTCTAATGATTTTTTTGGCATTCATCTTTTGTCACGGATGTCAACATATGTTTCTATGGAGGCAGAACAAACTGGTTACTACTATTGCTTGATGACTGACAGAGATGTACGGGTACTATATAGTTGATTCAGAAAGAATGAAGATGATGATGTGTACAAGGATGTGTGGTGATCTTATTTCTAAGGTTACACAGCTTAATATTGTCTATTAGATGAGTTACAGATGTTTTAGTGAAGACTGGGTACTTGACGGTGACAGTGATCTTTGACAGAGTTAGTCTCTATGTTTTGAGTATAACTTACAAGCAATGTGGATTCAGGTTATGCGAGCTTAAGGGATGGTAGAAGACATGATAAGGAATGTTTTTTATGTTTTTCAAGTTGTACAACTATTGGTGATGTCATTTGTGGCATGTGTTCTGGAGGAAACCTATTTGGGATGGACTTCAGAGATGTAGCGTGTATTATGGATTGTGAGCATGGATTATGGATCTTGTATTATATCTGATGAATTTTAATTGATGTTTTCTTGTTATAGGTAACTTGTGTATCTTAGCAAGGGTTTAAATAATTATTTTTATATTGGTTAATCCTAATTGGATGACCTAACTAATTATTGTAATAGGGTATATATGAGAGATCTTTTTAAAAATCATAAGTGGATGTGATTGAGATAGAGACAACAAAATGTGGAAGCCAGGAGCTTGTTTTTTTGTTGGATGTAGAGTAGAGGATTTGATTATGGTACTTCATTGGAACTGACCAAGCAAAGATAGATGCTATTAGACAGTTCACTAGATTGTGTATTTCCTATATACACTTGTATTTCAGACTGTAATTCCTAAGGGTGGATTTAACCTTCTTTAGGAAGTGTGTCTTCATAGTGAGCCCACTGTTACTCTTGAATCCTAACATGGTATGTCCTTTAACAGGGACTATGTACTACAATGCATCAATAAGTTGCTAACAGGGCTAAATTTTGTAATAGGGATACTAAACTCTCAATACATTATTTGTGGGTGCTAATTCCCACCGGGGTTTTACCTTTAACAGGGTTTCCTCGACAAAAAAGGATTGTGTTATTGTGTTGGAATTTACTGTGTTATCATTTGGATTAAAGTTTTGTTTATAAATCTTAATGTTTAATATATGTCTCATGACTGATTCACCCCCCCTCTCAATTGTGTTGGTGGACTGTTATTCCTAACAACTTTGTCTTCTACTATTTTTCTTGTTTGAGCTTGAGAAGTTTCAAAGCATCATTTCATGATGGAGGTTTGTGCTTTGAAGGTTTTTATTGTTCCTAACTTACAAATTGGTTATTCCTATGTTGTTGGTGTGAGTGATAGATTGGGTGAATTCTCAAGGGTTATTGAGAAGAGTGTGCTAGCTACTTCTATTGGGAATGAGTATGATGCTACTTTCCACACTCAAGCCTTGGAGGAGTGGAAGATAATGTATTTTCTTTACTATCTTACATAACATACCTACCTCCTTCTAAGTAGTAAAATTTATGTTATGGTTTAGTTGGAATTTAACCAGTTCTAAAATTAAAAATGGAATAAAATAACTTCAATGGATATGTTGATTTCTCAGTTTAGAAACTTGTCAATTAGAATATTTTATGGTAATCATTCCAACATTGATGTGGTTAGAATAAAAATGATTTGGATTAAAAAACTAAGTGGTCAAATAGATTTTGTCACTATATTGAATATTTTTTCTTATTTTCCTTTTCCTTTACCAAATATTTCTTTAAAAAATTTCAGGAAGGTCCTTGGTTTATGGAGAGATAAATGGTCTTTATCTAAAAATTGGTCTTTGAGGCTTAAATTAATGATTGATGAAGTTCCCCATTTGAGTTATAATATTGGAGTTTCCACTGGAATTCTAGGATGAAGATGAATTATGCTTATCATTTCTTTTGGGCAATAGTTAATTGTTGATAAGGTCACTGAATTCAAGAAGTGTTTTTTGTTTGTTAGATTTTGTGCACTTGTGGAAAAATCAAGGTGGTCCCTACCTATATTACCTTATCTTCCTAATTTAGAGTTTGGGTGCAACATATTGAATTTCAAGACTCTTCAACTATATATCATTGTAGTTTTAAAGTGGGTCATGTTGTTGCTAGTTGCTTGAGCATCAAGAAACATCATTTTGTTTGGAGGAAAAAGGAACATAAGAATGTTGTTGTTGAGGGATATGTTGCAACCTAAGGATATGTAGAAGGAAGAAAAAAAGAGTAAAGCTCTTTTAGATCGTATAGTGATCGATTTATCTCTAATGATTCTAAGGTAGGATAATGGTTTTGTGATTAGTCTTATGAATCTCACTTATTCCAAAAAAAAGAATTTTATGAAAGTTAGATCCTTGTACTAGAGTTTAAACAAAATTTAAATCGCCCTAATTTTTTGTTGGTTGTTTGTGACAATATTTATTTTCCTACTTTATTTCATCATCAGTGTTCCTATTTGATTCATTTTCCACTTGCTTCCTTTCTTATCTTTTTTTTACTTAATGTTTATCGTATCTTACTTTTTGTACAAGGGTCTAGGCCCTTTCAAAATCCCCACTTACCTTAATAAAAAACAAATACTTTGTCATAAAAGAGTTACAATTTATAATATATGCCCAAAAAACTATTGAACATATGCAAGAGAAAAACATGTATCTCTCTCATTGTACACAAGATTATTTAGGATAGTAATTTTTATTTCATATGCTTGATAAAAGTATTAAAAAATTATAATCATGTCAAATACTAAATTATTGAACAATAACTATTACTAAATTGTGTTAGGTACCTAAAAAATATTGTGTAATAAAATAGTTATGTTATCAAAGATACACAAGGCACCCATTAGACATTGTAAAAGAAAAACATACATCCCCTACATCATTGTACACATAAGAAAATAATTTTTATGGTCATCTTATTCACATACCTAAAAAAAACCTAGCATTCATCCAATGGCAGTCATGTTCGATATCCAACTACATAAGAACTATAATAACTATATTTTAAATAATCTAATTAAGATATGTCAAGAGATATCAAGTTTGAAAATATTTAATATTTATAAATAATAATAAATAATTTGATAGTAGCGAGCATGAAATACCAAATGTAACCCACAACCCGATGAATAAATTCATAAATAGTAATTCTACATTTAAAAAAGTTATATAATTTTAGTTTTAAAGAGTTTGGTAATTTAACCATTCACTAATAAACTAGGAGGTGAAAACAAAATCAACATAAATGAGTGTACTTAATTAAATTTGAATTATTAATAATCAGAATGAGATAAAGTTAATATCATAGTCATTAGAACTATGAGAACAACAATTGTAAAATATAATGAAAATTTAGAATTTAGAATCATTTATAAAACAATATTTGAGATAAAATTTCATGTAATTAACCATTTATGGACTATTAATAACTCTCAAAGAACATCTATGAAATATTATAAAAATTAAACTATCATAGATACAATGTGTAAATATTTTTCAAAAATTTGTCAAATAAGATTTCAAAACTATTTCCACTTAGTTAATCATTCATGCACTAGTAATATCTCTCCATTTTCAATATCATCAAGAAAAGCCCAAACTTTAATTATACAACATAGGTATTTCATAGTGTGCATGTAATAACCTTGTGATGGCATGACCTAGTGCACAATGAATCTAATTGAATAATTGAAACTTAAAACTAATGAGCAACCATTCTTAGAAGAAATCATTGTGAAAATTTCAAGTATTCATAGCTTGCCTTTGAAACTGATTATTTTGTCAAAAATAATTGTAATATGAATAAGAGATTGTGCCTGTGAAGTTTTTAGTAAAAAAACTGCGACTTAAATCGGTTTAATTATCTTTAAATCATCAAAAAAAATCTTTAAATTTATTTAATCTCAAATTTGATATATTTTTCTATTTAATTTATTATTTCCAAAAGCCCATTCCTAACCCTATTTTATTAACATTTATGCTAGTTGTACATTTTTTTCTTTTTCTTTCTTTTTTTTTTTTAAATACAAACCATGGCCTTATTTTTATATTAAACTGAGATAAAATAAAAAAATCCTTATTTTTGGTTTGTTGAACTATTCCTCACAATGATTTTTGACCCCATACTCCTATAATCTTGACAAACTTTATCTACATAGTGGCACATTTTTAGACAATACCTACATGGAAACCTCTCTCATAATACATCAATAATTGATTTCTCAAGTTGGACAAGTTCAATGAAAATGTAGGTAAATATTTTGAGAACTTAACACTCATTAAGATTGATTGTAAGATAAATTTGATAATGTGATGCAGGAATGATACTCTCCTCTGGCTGAAAACATAAAATTTAGGAATACAAAGCACCCTCACAGAGTCTCTCTACTCCAAAATTAAATTTCAAATTGTACAATAAGAAAATTTACATTCACTTTAAATCTAAAAAATTAAATTAACAAACCTAACCCTTTCATTGGCCTCTCAGTCTTCATAAAATCTACTCATTCTTATTTTATCTCCTTTCAAACCCCCCACATGGGTTGTGAACTTCTCCTCACATTCTTTTCTACATCCAACTCACACACTCACTTGGCCCTCTCACTACGCAACCTCTCCCTTTTCTTTTTCCCCGCTACCATTTCTTCATACAAGATCAATGATAAATATTCTTCAATCCCTCTCAACTCTTTGTCTTCCCCTAGGTAATTGTTCACTTACACTTATAAAATAAATTTTTTCTAGTGTTGAAACTGGAGGATTTCCTCTATTCCCTGTGGACCATGTCTCGCCTTATTCTCTATGTTTACTTCAAAGAAGAAGAAATGAAAAACAAGAAATAAATTTGGTGTTACTTATTCCATTTGATTTGTTTGAATGATTCTAAAACCATTTCAATAATTCTAATCTTTGCATATCCTATAATCACAATTCTGTCAAAAAACCCATGTCTTTGCTTCCATTTATGCTTATGGGTGTAGTCATTGTACCGAAAGAAATATTGTGGGAAATGCCAAGGTAGATTACTCACAAAATTTCTTCTTAGGGGAATGATACATGGGATAATCAAGAGGGATCTCTTCCTACAAAGATAGATAGGGGAAAGCATGCGACCTCAACCTTGTAGGCTTAGAAATTTTATATTGATTATCAATGTAAGAAGAGGATGAAATGTGAGTAAGAGAGATGTATAGATCTGATATAGAGAATTAAATATAAATAATAGAGATAGGATGTGTGTACCCATGAAAACAAGGTAAGAAGAGGCACTCAAAGACTGATTTTATGTCTGTCGGAGCCTTGAAATGACCTATTTTCTAAACTCAAGCACCTGAAACCTACAAATATGAGTTGATAAACCTTCTATTCAAAGCTAGGTATAGGTCAACTTGGTGGGTATAGGTCTAATTTTACCTATACCTAGTAATTCAAGACTCAAAAACTGGAACTGGGTTATGTAAATCTGGTGCTAGGCTTCCCAAATCTGCCACTGAAACTCGCACTAGTAAAATTGGGGTATAGTTCAACCTTGACCTATACCTGATAGTGTCAGAAATCAAAATCAAAGGTGGATCTGGGAAGTTCTTCCAAAAGATTCCTTGGATCTTTAATATTCAACCTATATTCTGAAACCTCCAAGTCTAAAAGAGTGTGTGTATGGGTGGCTATGTAGGGGTTTTCCACCCATCTTGGTGATTTCCAACTCCACATATAGTCATTAGAAAATGTAATGTTTGTATTTATCATGAATCTAGAATGTGTATCTATAATGCAAAGAGCTATGTAAATGTAAATGCCAAGATCTAATCCTAGAGAGTGAAACCTTAGCATATAAATACAATCAATATGTGTTTGAAAGCATGCAAATGTATAAATATGAAGTAAAAAAGCATAAATTTGAACATAACATGGAAATCATACCAACCCCCAAGCGCTAAATTATTCCTAGCCATCTTCACAATCCATTTGTAGCTCCATGATGATGCCTTGAATGCTTTATTGATGCTGTAAATTATTGATAAGAATGCATGAAAGAAGTCTTTGATATTCAAACCTTTCTTCAATGGATGTCATAAAACTAGGGCTTCCAATTTCTTGTTGTCATCAAATTGTGTTGTTCACCTTGTGCTTGATTCCATTATGCCAAAATTAAGCAATTAGGTTATTTTTATAGTGATTCAGGGCTCAAATTAATAAAGGCCGACAATGGAAATCGAGAAAGGAAAATACCTTACATTGGGCCCAGAAGCCAATAAAAATTTAGAACCTTGGGTATAGGTCAAGGTTGGCATATACCAGATATAGGTTGAGGTTGACCAATACCTAAGGGTGAAAAACTCAAGATAAAACCTTTGGATCCTAAGAGGTATTGAGGGTGAAAAGGGATTCGGAGGGGAACAAACAAATAATAAAGAAAACATGAATTAAAATTAAAATAGGGCCTTGGAGGAAAAGTAGAGGAGTATGCATAGATATTAGTTCCTGGCTCAAATTTTTCACAAGGAGAGAGAAATAAAGGAGGATGTATTAGATCCTACCTTTATTTCACCTAAATGAAAGGATGAAAAGAGTTACATGCACTTATAAATTATCTAGAACGCAAATACACTAAGGAGGGTGATAATAGTCATTAAATTGTAAATCAAAAAAGTGCTTCCAATTTAAGATGATACATTTAGCCCCCACTTTAGTGGTATATGACACAATGTGCATATGTAAGCTAAAGTAAAGAAAACATTGATAAATCAAAAAAGGATATAGAAAAGTCCACAATGTATGGATCTTGTGAGAAATTGTTAGTAACTATATCCTACAAATCCACATGTAAGTAATAACCAAAATCATGCGGGTAGCTATATGCCCCCTATTTCGGCTTTCTATCTAGGAAAGGTGAAACAAGGAATCATGTTTACCATGAGGAATTGCAAAGAAAAGTGATGACAAATATGTTTCAAAACATTTCAAGATAAACTTGAAATGTTTCAAAAGACATTTGGGGAGAAAGGGCACTGAATCACGATTCCAATGCCTATCACAATGTAGAAATTGGAAATGATTACAGAGAGGTATTAATAAAGAGAAGTAAACATTAATATTAATACATCAAGGATAAGATAATACTCCATGATCCAATTCAATACAAAAGTGCATTATGCTATCAAACCATGGAAGAGAGATCAAGAAAATAATGGATGACACGAGCTATGAAATTAAGTTGCACTTAGGTGATCCATGAGAGAGAGAAGAGAGATGGAGGATAATTGACGGTCTAGCAAGTTGTTTTATGTTATTCAATCCTACCTTTAGAGCTTTCACCTATTGGCAGCTTGAAATATCTTTGCTCCTACTAGCGGCTTTGTTTGTTTAAGGATAGATCAAATGGTCTATAAAATTATGTTATTTCAGTCAACCAATCCTAAATATGTGAAAAGGGAGAGTAAATATCCCTAGAAAATTGTGTAATGCTAGTGTACTCTTTCAAAAAATATGAAAGCAGAAATATCTGGCCCTAGAAAATTGTGTTATGTTAGTGCACTCTACCTGTCATGCCTAAAGTGAAAAAAACATATGCAATAAGTATTTTATGCATAAGAAAGCATCCACAAGAAATACCCAGTCCAAGCCAAAAAGGTCACAACTCTTCTAGGGCCATGGAAGGGACGATTGCAAAGAGATACCATGAAAGAAGTGTAAAAAGTGATATTTGTGAAGGATGATATATTGTCTAGTATCCAAGGTAAAGGATTTATTTACCATGGAAACCCAATTGAAAAAAATGAAGAGGGTTATCCAATATTACCATGTAATATTGGATCTCGCATAGTAGATAAATAACACTTAACCAAGGGAAAAGTGGATCCTTGAAGAGGAATGAGAGAGAGATTGATAAAATACCATTTCCCCCCAAGTGTGGAGACAAGGATAAAGGGGACCTATTATTCCACTCATAGGGTTTACTACACTATGCATGACAATGATCCCCCGAGGAATAGGCTAACAATGTTACATAGTGTGGAGAAACATAATAGGGACTTGGGTGTTATTTAGAAAAAATTGTATTGTTCAAAATAAATCATTGTGACAGGATAGGTGAATAACATTATTATCAATGAGTTGTTTAATTTTATAATATAAATCTTGGCATTCACTAGTAGAGTGATCATGATATCGGTGATACATGCAGAAAGGAAAATTCATAAGTTTTTTACTATGTTTATTTTCTGTTTAAGCCTAGCAATCACCTTAGCACAAAGAAGTTTAGGCAGAATTATTTCCTTATTAAAAGTAAATATAGAGAGGATGTGGAAAAAGGAGGTAACTCAAGACCAGATGATTCAATAGGTTTCTCACTATCATCAATTTTTTATTGAGCACGTCCATGTTTTAAGTTATGAGTTGAAGTGGTTTGAGAATCAGGTTGAATTAAAGACATCCTAAGTTCCTCAGAAGATCTTGTGTTGTCGTTAGGAAGTTTGTATTTACCCATAATAAATGGCGTAAAGTTTAATAACCCCCTATCAACATCTAAAGGGGAACTTGTAGGAGATGATATGTTGTGTTTAAATGTTGCAGGGATAGAAAACTAAGTAGATTCAGTTTGGAAACTATCATTAGGTATATCATTAGCAGCGAGTGTTTACATTGTGTTGTCATAGATTAACTTCACTTTGTGATGAGGAGTTGAAGGAACAACCTGCATTGCATGTAACCATGGCCGCCCTAAAATAATATTATAGCTAAGAGAATTGGGCATGAAATTAATAGGTGTAGGTAAAATAATAGGGCCTATTTGAATAGGAAAAATTATAACACCTACATATTGTTTAGTAACATTGTCAAAGCCATGGATAGGAACAGAATCAGGTTTGATATTTGAAAGATCAACCATAATTTCTTGTAACATTGAAATGCTAAAAATATTAAGTCTTGTACCATTATCAATTAAATTATTATGAATGTGATTACCATTTATAAGGAAAAGTACCATAAGATCCTCATATTGGTCTTGAACTTCTTGAGAAGGTAAATCATCTTGAGTAAACATAATTTGAGCTGGGATAGGAGTAGCATGTATGCATGGTAAAAAGGAATTGATGTTTGTTGATTAGGTCATGGAATTGGAAGCATGACCTTGAAAGGTGGAAGAGGAATAGGAACAACTAGATTAGTAGGATAAAAATTATTTCTTGTGTGATTATATTTCTTAATAAACTCTAAAGGACTCCTAACTTTTCTTCTCTCATGTATAATTCGCTTGTTGGGAGTTTTCAAAGAACATTGTTGATCATATCCTTTAACTATAATCTCAGGTGTAGTGAAAGTTTGAGAAGAATGTTGAGGATAAACCTTAATAGTAAACATGGGTTTGTTAGGTTTATGGAATGAATTTGATTGAGTACTTCCTTTGATAGTTATCATAGGTATATTGGCTACCATAGGTTGTGCATGAACAATAACATTGACTTGACCAAGCTCTTTATTGTTCGTGGGTTCATCGCTAGAAGGGAGAGCATTAAGGTTATTAGGAATGATATAATAATCTTCTTCCAAAATGTATTTAGAATAGGAATTACATATTTCCTTTAATGACTCATCTCTAGAAAGAGTCTCAAATGAAGATAAGATGTTATTAAGAAAATTATTTGTAATGTCTTCTTCTTTCTCTAAAATATCCTCATAAGTGGGATATGTTTAAGGAGAAGGGTCACCATCTCTAGAGGGGGTAGGATAAATGTAAACCAATATATCATCTTCTTATATCAAGGTTTATTTGTGAGGAAAGGAGTAATCAATTTTCTTTTCCAAGGGTTCATCCCAAATAGTAGAATCATGAAGGGTGGGAATGTTGTGTTGAGCAAGACACACTTTAGGAAAGGAATATTTATGACTCACTAAATCTCAATCCCTAATGGTAAAGGGATGGGTAAGAAAGTGGGATAAAGTATTCATCTCTTGCATGAAAATTTCTTCCTGAGAGAGATAAATTTTAGGAGAAGGATCAACATTACTCTTCAAGATTAAACTCTTTTAAGGGATATTCTTTGAAGAAATGTTAATGGACTCTTCTTGTACTAAAATGTTTTCATGGGTAGTGTTGGTTTTGGTAGGGGAAATAGTATGAATATGAAGGAAATTAAGAACGAAACTATCATCATATGCATGAAAGGAAACATTGTTAAATTCTTGAAAGAAACTTGAAAATGAACTAACAAATGATGATAACAATTCCATGAAATGTTTTTATATTTTTCTTCAATATAAATGATATGCAAGAAAGTAAAAGACAACAATTTTTTTTTGTATTTTTCTCTTTTATAATGCAAGAAAGAGTAAATCTAAATATAAAAGAGAATGAATGCATACAATGCAAGACATGAAAATGTAAAACTAATAACTTTTGTTTTTAACATGCAAGATCTAACTAACCAATACAAAAGGTATGAAATGCATGCAAGGTTCAGGTTCACCAAAATGTACCATAAGAAATATGGTGAGAAATGCCAAGGTAGAGTACTCAAAAAATTTCTTCTTAGGGGGATGATACATGGGAGAATCAAGAATTATATTTTCCTACAAAGATAGATCTGGTAAGTACCCCTAAAGAAGGATAGGGTAAAAGCACAGGACCTCTACCTAGTAGGTTTAGAAATTGATTCTCAATGTAAGAAGAGGATGAAATGTGAGTAAGAGAGATGTATAGATCTGATATAGATAATTAAATACAAATAATAGAAATATGATGTGTGTACCCATGAAAACAAGAGAATAAGAGACACTCAAAGACTGATTTTCTACCCGTCGAAGCCCCGAATAACCTTTTTCTAAACTGGACCACCTAAGACCTGCAAATATAATATGGGAAACCTTCTATTTATAGCTAAGTATAGGTAAAATTTGTGGGTATAAGTTTAATTTGACCTATACCTAAAAATTCCAGACTCAAAAATTGGAACTGGGTTTTTTAAATCCATTGCTAGGCTTCCTAGATCTGCCACTAAAACCTACACTAGTAAAATTGGGGTATAGGTCGACCTTGACCTATACCTGATAGTGTCAGAACTCAAAATGAAAGGTGGATTTGGTAATTTCTTCCAAAAGGGTCCTCGTATCTACAATCTTCAACCTGTATTCTAAAACTTGCAAGTCTAAAAGTGTGTGTGGGTGGGTGGCTATGTAGGGGTTTTCCTTAGTTAACCCCCCATTTTGATGATTTCCACCTCCATGGATAGTCGTTAGAAAATTTAATGTGTGTAGTGATAGTGAATCTAGAATGTATATCTATAATTCAAAGAGATATGTAAATTTAAATGCCAAGATCTAATCTTGGAGAGTGAAACCCTAGCATGTAAATGCAATCAATGTGTTTGAATGCATGCAAATGTGTAAATATAAAGCAATAAAGCATAGATCTAAACTTAACATGGAAATCACACCAATCCTCCAAGGGCTAAATTACTCCTATCCATCTTTGCAATCCATTTTTATCTCCATTATGATGTCTTTAATGCTTATTGAAGTTGTAAATACTTTATAAGAATGCTTGAAAGAAGTCTTCAATAGTCAACCCTTGATTTAATGGATGTCATCAATCTAGGGCTTCCACCTTTCAATTTATTTTTGTCATGAAATTGTGGTGTTCACCTTGTTCTTTATTCCATTATACCAAAATGAAGAAATTAGGTTTCTTTTATAGTGATTTTTGGTTCAAATTAGTGAAGGCTAACAAAGGAAAGTGGGAAAGGAAAATACCTTGCATCAAGCCCGAGAGCCAATTAAAATTCAAAACCCTGGGTATAGTTTGAGGTTGACCTATACTAGGTATAGGTTGAGGTCAACCTATACATTATGGTGCAAAACTCAAGATAAAACCTCAGGACCCGAGAGGTATTGAGGGTTAAAAGGGATTTAGAGGAGAACAAACTGATAAGCAGAAAAATATGAATTAAAAGAAAAATAGGGTCTTGGAAGAAAAGTAGAGGAGGATGCATAGAGATTAGGTCCTACCTAAACTTTTGCACAATAAGGAAAGAGAAATAAAAGAGGGTGTATTATATCATACTTTTATTTCACCGAAATGAAAGGAAGAAATGAGCTACATACACTTATAAAGTATCTAAAATACAAATGTATAATGTAAATACACTAAGGAGGGTGCTAAACAGTCATTAAATTGCAAATAAAATGAGTGCTTCAATTTAAGATGGTACAATCCCAATTAAAAATATTTTTTTATACTTTGGTAAATGTCTATACCCTATTTCAAAGTTCCGATTTTGGCATAGGAAGTAAATGTATTGGCAGGGGCTATGAAATTCAATACTACACCTGTCATTGCTTTGCTTAATAGTTTAAATGCCTTCTTAACTATTTATTATTTCCTATAATATGTAATATTTTTATATCATGGGATGGCATCTCTTTGGGTAATTTTTCAAAAATTTCACACCATAACTATATTTTGATATGTTTTTTATTACGGTAAAAATAGGTTTTGAAGGGGCCCCAAAACCCTTTAACAAAAGAGAAGAGAGATAGGCATGAAGACCCAAAGAACAAAAAGCTACCCCAAGGAGAGGAGTAGGCTACAAAGGGACAACTCCCATATTTAACAATAAGCACCTACAAAGAAAAAATCAAAAAAGACACTGGAAGAAAAGTAGAGAAAGAAAGCCACCAGAACCGAGGTCAAGACATAGTCTTCAAGAAACTCTCGGATTCCTCCAACTGAGTCTGCATGGTCTTCACATTGTCTTTCAGCCTCTGAATATCCTGATCATCAACCTTCTACTTCTTTGACCTAGTACGGGTACCAGGTTCCTTCTGCTGGGTAGGTTTAGTGAGGTCAATGGTATCTTTGTTTCCTTCCAGCATTTTACTCAGAGTATTCAAGTTCTCCAAAGTAGACTTCATACCTGTGTTCACCAAACTGAGCAAATGTTTTAACATTTCCTCATTCCTACTTGTCTTCTCCTGGATAGGTATCATAGCTATCTCGACTTCTTTTTTAATTTTATCATCCATATCAGAACCGTAATCAAACACACTGGCACTAGCATTATGAAAAAACTCCTTTCTGAAGATATCCATAGTATCCTCGATCATAGAGTTCTTGTTTTCCAATTTGATACATCTGTTCTTAAGCTCAACCAAATCACTGTGCACCCATTTGTCCAGATTATAACTGTAGATGGATTTATTTTTAGCAATCTCAAGGGGGGTCATGATGATAGTTCTTCTGACCTGCGAATCCATCATTCTAATTTCACTTTGAAGAGGTTGGGATTTTCTACCATGAATAATTCTCTCACTATCTTCTTCCTTCTTCTCCTTCTCAGAGCTGGGGGAATCGTGAGAATCTAGATTTTCCTCTCCCAAAACCCTAAAGTTGTTGTCCCCCAAGTTGTCTGCATTAATATCAATAAGATTAGTATCAGGCTCTTTGTCATTATTGACAACATCCTCTACCTCAATCTCAGTATTCTCTTTTCCATCAATATTAATAATCTCTAGAGCAGGGTTAAGCTTTTCCCCAATTTTTAGATTTTCCTGACTTTCCTCAGGACTGTCCTTGACATTTTTAATTTTAGGATTCTCTGAATCCTTCACCACAGGGGTCTGGGTAGTGGGATTGTATACATATTTTGATATGTTGTATACATGTTTATTAGAGGATTTCCAAAACACATCTGACTGAAGCAAAAATTGACAAAATAAAAGCAAAATATTTTTGGTTGATTCAGATTTCCATATGCCTAGGATGCTCTTACATCAGACATTTCATATAGGAAAATTTTGTGAGTAGAACTCACGTAATGGAGTGGATTAGTTGGACTACTCTTCCAAGTTGTCAGCAACCTACAAAAAACTCAATTATAATTTTAGACAAACATATTTTCTTCTTCCACCTCTTCCAGCATTTAACTAGGATACTAGCCAACCTCCTCCACCAAGTGTGTCCCCTTTTCCTCTTCCCTCTCATGTGCTCATGTCCAACATAGTCCAACCTCATCCTCCAATCACTCTCTTTTCTCCTCCAAATACTCTCTACTATTCTCTCCTTTTATGTGGAATCTTGTTCACTATAAATTGGCCACCTCCACCAATATCCCAAAGCACTCTCTACTACTTGTACACATAGGTATGCAACATTGGAACACCAATATGAAAAATTCACTTGCACTCCTCTAACTTCAACATATTTGCACTAACTCACTTCTTTTCAACCCCTTTTCACAACACTTAGAAAAATTGATTACCTTCTTTGCTATGACTTCCTCTTCTACTACTACAACATATTTATTCTCTTCAACAGCCATTCCTGCAACATGCTATGTGATTGCACTAAACAACTCATCGATTCTCTCAATTTCTTCTGCAAGTGACACAGAATGCTCTTCCAATCCTTGATCAAATATTGGAAAATTATTAACCTCTTCCTTTTGATCTACCTCTTCTTCCATTACCTTAACTTGAAAGGTAATTTCTTCTTCGTCACTTTCATTCACCAACTAATGATCCTCCATTTCCATTATTTTATCTATTTTCTAATCATTTGTGTAGGTTTCTCTCACTCCTCTCACCTTCTAGCGACAACTATTTTTCTTTAGTGAGATTCCCCACATCCCATAGCTCTCTTCCCAATATTGTTCCAAGAACAAAATCATCACAGATCTCCTCGTGACCCACTTCATGTTTGTTTTTTTCTAACTCATCCTCTCATCTATTGCAAGCACTTCTACTCACATACACTTCTTTGTGGCTTCAATCTTTCAACTGCTCAGGACTTCATACACCTAAAATAATCCTCTTGAGATCTCCAACACAACTTTACACTTTCACTCTTTCCATGGATTTTCCCTCCCAATTCTCAATTATTTAGGACTCCACACACCTACAACAATTATTTTAAACCTTTGAGACTACTCCATTGCTTCACCTATAGGTCCTAGTGTAAAATTTTCTCACATTTGGTGTTCTTTCTACATGCTCAAGACCACTAGCTTTGATACCAATTTATGTAGGAAGGATACTCTCTTCCACCTACAAACAAAAAATTCAAAAATACAAAGCACCCTCATAGAGTCTATCTGCTCCAAAATAAAAGTTCAAATTTTACAATAAGAAAATTTACATTCACTTCAAACCTAAAACATTGAATTCACAATCTTGACCCTTTAATTGGCCTCTAAGTCTTCCTAAACTCTACACATTCTTCTTTTATTTATTTTCAAACCCCTCACATGGGCTATGAATTTCTCCTCACACTCTTTTCTGCATCCAACTCACACACTCACCTTGTCACCCTCTCACCATGCAGCCTTTCCTTGCTCTTTTTCCCCGCTATAATTTCTTCATTTAAGATCAATGCTAAATATCGTTCAATCCCTCTAAACTTTGTCTTCCCCTGCACAATTATTCACTTATATATACAAAGTCATTTATTTTTCTAGTGTATTAGCTAGAGGGTTTCCTTTATTCCTCATGGACCTTGTCTCTTCCTATTCTCTGTGTCTGCTTTAAAGAAAAAGAAACACAAGATGGGAAAGGAATTTGGTGTTACTTTTGTCATTTGATTTGTTTAGATGATTTTAAAACCATTTCAATAATTATAATCTTTGCATATCCTACAATGATAGTTCTATCAAAAAACCCAAGTGGCACATATTTGCTTCCATTTATGCCTATGGGGCTAGTTGCAATTAAAAAATCCTCTTTTATGCTTTGGTAAATTTATATACCCTATTTCAAAGTTCTCATTTTCACACAAGTAGTAAATATATTGGCAAGGGTTGTGAAATTTGGCAGTACAATTTCCATTACTCTACTTAATAATTTATATGCCTTCTTAACCATTTCTTCTTGCATATAATTTGTAATCAATGCATAACATGTGATGACTCTTTGAGTCATTTTTCAAACAATTCACGTTCATTCTATGTTTCCGTATGTTGTATACATATTTGTTAGATAAATTCTAAAACACATCTGACTAAATCCAAAATTGACAAAATAAAGGCAAAATATTTTTGGTTGATGTGGATTTCCATATACCCAGGATGCTCCTGCATCATAATGTACAAAAGTAACTTGGCACCTTTTTGCACCTTTGTCATTTTGAGCCACTTTAAATAGAGATGTTTTTTAATTACAAGGATACATCTTTTTTAAAATTACAACATCGAAAACATTTTGGGAATGTGGAAAATTATCATATAAATCTAATATACCACATCTACCAAATATTTATAACAATTACTATCTTTAAAACTCAAACCAATATACAAGAAAATATAAATTTCAATAAAACTCATGGCATTTGTAGAACCCAAAACATGTCGGTTATCACTCATAAAGTTTCAAAATCACCTCAATTCTTACCCCTATAGTGAACAAAGGCAATAAGGGACTTGAATTAGGGGATAATCAAATTGTGTGCAAGCAAAGTGTGAGTTCAATATTAGGAATGCAATAATAATTTAAAACATTCAAACTACACTATCAAAGAAACATCAAGATAAGACAAAAGACAAAATATAAATATTTAGATTATGCAAACCTCATACAAACCCCATAGAAGCTCCTTTATTGTGTATATTTGTCCAATACTTTTTTATGTGTGCTCAAATAATGCTCAAGCTTCAAATATTTGGAGATATTTTGACATTAAGATGGATGGTTGAAATTGTTTGGATTCAAATGGACATGGTAAATTTACTCTCAAAAGGTGGATGAAGAATTTTGAGGATTGGGCTCTCAATTTATAGATTTGGGAAGAGATGAATCACTAGTACATTTGACCCTAATTTTTGACCTAAATTTATGACCATGCATTACATTTTTTTTGCTTTGTAAGAATATGGAAGGAAAACTTTGATTATTTTTTTAATCCATTCCTGTGATGGTGAAAATTATGACAACCAGGACATTTTGTCATAATTGCGACAAACACGATCAATATAACTTTAAAAAAAAGGTTTCATTTCAATTCATTGTGATTATGCAGCAAAGAAGAGTTGAAGGAGGGAACAAATAGAAGGCACACACACATGTCTTTAAGTGATTGAACCAACACCATCTGTGTGTGATCAAACAGAAGGAAGATTTTTTTTAGACTTACACAAAATTAGGTTGGTATTGATGAATCCTTTATAGACTTACATGTGTTCTCATTCTATTTGTATTGTGTTTATCTGGCATTAAACTATTTGTCCATTTGCAACAATATGGGTTATGAAGTGTTGTTAATTTTCAATTTGAGTAACCCAATTAGTGTTTCTTTATTTCGTATGAGATGAATAAATGGCATATGGATTTTGCATGACAAACCTAGCAAATGAATTGTGACAAACCTAGCATCTGCAGAGATGTTGATTTGGATTTTGGCTCACCTATTATTTGGTTGCAATGAATGTCGATCTTGGATACTATGAGGCACTTGGTCAAACATTTCACTGCATTACCCATGCATCCTTCAATTGCTAATCAGTACCAAACTATTGATTTGGACAAGATTCCACACTCAGGATTGTCAGCCTAAGTGAAATCCTCTTACCTGTTTGTGTGAACTCCATGTTCTCAAATTTCTTCAAGCTCTTCTTTCTTTCATAGGAATTGTGGTGATCAAAATTCTTCTATTCTTGGTAAGTTTTTCTTTCAAAAATAGTTGAAACATTCTGCTATAAAAAACTTATTTCAAATGAGAATACACTCAAAATATTTACTCCTGCTTTGACTTAAGATTTATAAGGTTGTACAAGTCCACAAAGTTAGCAAAAGAGACACTATCCAGTTCATCCTTTTTCCATTTCCCAGTAAGGCACATGCATCTTTACAATGATTTATTTGGAATTGCTTGTAAAGTTTTAATAGAGTAGATTCATACCTATAGAGGACTAAGATCATAAACAAGAACCTTTTCATCACTCCCTTGACATTTTCCCAAAGACCAATGAAGAAATGTTCCCAGCCATGATCTTGAGCCAATCACAACAGTTGCTGCAAACACCATTCAATAAACTTTATAATTATGTGCACATAAATTATGTCAGAAAAAAAAGGCTCACATTCAGTTGTCTAATATGTGTCATGATCTTGCAAAATCAAAACCATATGCTATATCCAGTAGCTAACAAACATTCAAATGCAAAAATTTTTGTGCATATGTGCTTGATATGATGTGCCCCAAGCTCAGTTATAACTTCCTATAAGAATATTTTGACAAGAATAGTACTTACATTGTCAAAGGGTAGTTACCTAGAGATGTGGGATATGGATACAAGTATATTGTTTTGAAGTAGGATGCAAGATTTTTTGAATTAGGGTACAGCTATATTACACATGAATGTAGTCATCAGGAGATGTTGATACAGGATATCAGTCACAGAATGAGGTCCTTGTTCTAGAACCCAAGTTATGTCCCCAAGAACAACCAAAGTCCATAGGCCTCTACTAAGAATTGCATTTGTTCAACATTAGGAAAGTATCATTAGATCGGATTAGTACAAATGAATCCACTTAATCTTCACTGTTACAGTGAATCCCATATGGCGTAAGCATGATAAATTTCTAGTATTGGTAAGATAAAAAATTGGCAACTTGATGGCAAGTTGGAGTATACACCTTGTACATTTATGTTTTTATAATTAAAAGTTAAGGGGACCCACTGAGCACATAAGCCCCATTGACCATTTGTTAGTAGGGAGGAGGAATAGCAAATAAATTAACCACTTTGGGTTTTTTACCAGTAGCCTCTTTCTCCATTGACACAGCTTTTGGACCATTGAATGCCTTATGATTCACCCTTGCCTCACACACCAATGTGGTATTAACCAATAAAAGATAATTCATGTATTTATTTTTAGGTAGAGGATTTCACAAGCAGTTTTTAATTAGCTTTTTTCGGTAAGATTTAACCTGTGTGGATTTTAGTCATCTCCAAGATGACCAAATGACATTAATGAAACATCATACTTATGAAAATTTCCCTCATATATATATTGGTAATAATTACAAGGCGAGACCTAATTAGCACACAAGCACCTTTAAGCATTTGTTTGTAGGGGGAAATAGTGAATACATTCATTGTTATTGGATTTTCACCCTCTAGCCTCTTTCTCTATAGAAAAAAGTTTCAAAGCAAGTAATATTTTATAAGTCCCAATTGTTAACAATATTATATCAACCCATTTATGACTCATTCATGTGTTTTTCTTATGTAGGTGAAGGCATTCATAAGTTGTTTATATTAAATTATTTTATTTAGTTTCATGGATTTGATCTGAGTGGTTTTTACTTTTAGACATCTCTAAGTATAAGACGCTATAAAAAGTCAAATCCCACAAAAATAAAAAATCCAATTACTGTAATGTTTTATCAAGATTCAACTGCATAGTTTTTAATTCAAGCTCCTTGGCCCATATTTCAAGAGTGGGGGTTCACAAGAACCTAGGTTTCATAAGCACAAAATGTCCACCACTCATTGCATCTAGGTGATGCTCTCCCATGGAAAGCCTACTTTAGTCAAAGGAATGCAAGGATGGATGACCTCACAAGGACTCCCAATTCTTCACCCCTATGAGAATCACCTGGATATGATGAGTGTTGAGTGTACCATTCATTCTCATGAGAGATGGGTTTTGGTGAGCCCCTACTCTTGAAATATAGGCCAATGAAGTTGATTTAAAAACTATGCAGTTAGTGCCTAATAAAACATTACATAATTCCATGCTGCAAAAACACCACCTACTTGATAAATCTAATTGATGTTAATGTATATTCTTTGTGGATTCTAGAAGTTCCTCAAATAGGTAGAATTTCATCACTGGCTAGCTGATTTTTTAGATAGCTTGATTCAGTTTTTTCAATGTATATATAGAAATCTATCTGGTTAGTATGCTCGGAACTCAAGTTCAAATTGCGAGTTTAATGTATGTATTTCCTATGTATCTTTTTGCATTTATAAAAACAATAATGTTGTGGCAATATATCAGTAAGATATTACCATAGTCTTTGAAGAACACTATAATAAAATAAAATATTGTGGATATAAGATTGTAGACATAATGATGCTCTGCAAATGAGATTTTCTCTTCTTTTTTTAAGATAGATAAAATGAATTCTTATCTACTAAGTTTCGCAAACATCCTGGAAACTTATTGTCTTGCCGATTGAAATGTGTTGTTAGAACTTAGACATATGGCTTATAAATTACTATTATTGAAAACATCATAATAAAGAAATGAGTAACACTATTTATTAATTTTATGGCTTTTGGCACATCATACATTGATTGGTAGGTTAGAAGTTAAACTAAGAACTTATACCAAGTTAAGAGGGTCCATATCTTTAGAAACACTTTTTAAAAATGGAGATTAGAATCAGACCATCAAAAACTGAGGAAAAATGTATTACATAATTCTCTGTAGATGCTATTGAACTTAACATGCTAGATAAAAAATAATTTTAGATTGCTTTTATTTCAATAATGTATATCACTTGATCTACTATGAAATGAGTATAGTTTTGTCCACACCTTGGATAGCTACATCTTCCCCACTCACATAAATTTACGTGGCATGACAAAGAAGATCTTGTGGTTTAGTGGGATAGTCATATGGTATACTCACTCCATAGTCTAAGCACAGTCAGGCAAGCAGAGCATATGTTGTAGGCTAACCCAAAGTCTAAGCACAATTATATGCTCTTATGCATATATCAACAGCCATCTATTGTAGACCTTAAAATACCTTTCATTTGTTCCTTTCCTCACATTAAAGTTTTAAACAGAAAAAGACCTAGAATATCTAAAGTTCTAAGATTAAAATTAGAATAGGATTAATACATTGTACCCCAATTCTGAAGGTAATTTCCCACAAGTGCTGAACTGAACTAAATCTCCATCATGATGTTACCACAGGCATGACATTTAACATGGAATTATTTGAATTTTAATCTATCTACTAATAATCACTTAAATAATGCAACACTTAAACACATCATGAATTGGGATGAGATGGTACCTCTGCCTGGACCTAAGAGTGTTGCTAGAGCTGTTCCACCCTTGACGTATGCATTCTCTAAGATTCCCCAAAATGATCCTACAAAAGAATAAAACCTTCTAAAGATACATTTTGTATGCATAGATAACCAAGTATATATTATCAGAGTGGAACTCAAGGATTATACAATATTTTATATTTGAAAACAAAAAATATTTTTTATTCTAACTAATGACAAACAATTTTAATTTAAGAAAGTTAAAAAACACATGTTATTGCTCTGGAAAATACTAAAATTGGCTTAAAACCCTTTCATAAAAGAAAAACTACAGCTGTTCTAACTTCTGATAATGTTTTTACTATACCGAGATACCTACATTATTAGGTACTCTCTTCTAAAGATGTATTGACAAGGCCCCATTTACTTTGAAGTTTGGTTATTAGGTTGAAAATCAAGGGATAAAGAAATTGGTGAGAATTCCCACAAAGATATGGTCTCCTAGGCCTAGGGTGTTCCTAAATTAGGACATGGATATTTTGCACAAACATTTGAATAATATGAGTACAGAATTCCAAGACAAAATGTAAATAAATATTTTTATCAAAAAATATATACAACTTTATTTAATTAGTTTTGAACTTCATTTAAAAAATTAGAAAATATTAAATTATTTGGTATTCAAGATAAACGGCATTGTAAATTAAATTTTCAAAAACTTAAATGTTTCCTTATTTATAAGGATAAAATAACAAATATAGGATTTCCCTTGCTTTTAGGGGTAGGAATTCACTAATTACTTTGGGAAAAGACAATATTAAAGTATTGTCTTGTTTAATTGCAAGCCACAAATTTTTTTAGAACCATCCAAAAAGAAAATAAGTAATTTATAAGTAGGAAATGGAGAACAAAAGGAAGAAGAGAGAAAAAAAAAAGTAAAGATGTAATGCGAGGATAGGCAAACAAAGAACCATAGATCCTAGAATTCTCGGGGGAAGTAGAAACCCTTCATGGAAGAAAGTTGGTGACACCAAAAGGCCTCATTCACCCCAACCCAATTCCAAAGGATTGAAGAGGCACAAGACTCTTGAAGGAGAATGAAATCCAATCATCTTTTGGAGAGCATAAGTGGTCAATATTGGAGACCCAAACTCGATTCTCCGATGGCTACAAGGGAAAACAAAATCCATATGGCCCTAAACATGAAGAAGTAGGATGCTAAAAAAACACAGTTACCTTTGACAAACTAGGTCTAGAGAAGTCTCTGGTGCATCTATAGCATAGTGCCTTCTTTGCTAAAAGGACTAAACTTTGGCCATCAATACTTTGCTTCTAGCGCTAGTGTAAGGATTAGTGGGGTGAGGATATTAAACTAAGATTGAAATTGAAAGGATTTTTTTGGGGTGAGTGTTCTTCAACAAAAAAGAAATATGATATTTTGAAAGGAGATCCTTTGATGATGGCCAAAGTTGGATTATACTTATGAGACTAGGAATACAACTTTGGCCCTCTCAATCATGTGATCTCAAACATACCGATGTGGATTCATTTGTATAACCTCCCATCTAAATATTGATAGCCCTCATTTCCCACATCATGGGTTTGTTGAAGCAAGGGTGAAATTCTTCAAGGACAGAAAGGTTGTTGATGCTGCCATTAGCCAATTTTTCAAAGAGGTGGAGGAGAGATAGTGAAGCTGGCCTTCGATGGTTATAATAAGATCTCTGTCAAGCCCATTTGGGCTAGAGTGGCAAAGATCATCATGTGGTATGTCACCCTAGATGGTAAGTTCACTACCATCTATGGTGTTCATTTATTCTTTTAAACCATTTTCACCAAAAGATGCTTGTGTCTTTTTCTTTCTTTCTTCTCGCCTCTCTGGATAAGGGAATTAAGGATCATAGGAAAAATCCAAAATACCTCATCCTTTATAAAGGTTTAATTTCGCTTCAAATGGCTTATTCAAAAGATTCTTCCCCAAAATTGAGTCAAAAACAATTTTAAAACTCGTAAACATCAGACTTCCAAGGTGACTCAAAATTCAGAGATGAGCATGGATTCTGAGGATACAAACATTGATGATGTTGATTATGAGGAAGTGGAGGATGATTTTGTTCAAGTGGTGTCTTCCATCCTTGGGGGGTGAAAAGTACAAGAACTCTACCAAGGGCAAGTTGACAGGTCAAATCTCTTGTACTGTTGTCTTGTATACTATTTTTTTGAGCTCCTTATTTCCTCATCCATCTCGTTAATGTTTCCACCTTGGCTAATAATATTACTCTTCATCATTGGCTGGATGATTAGCATCCCTTATGTGTAATTGTGGTTCCTTAGTAATATTTATGAATTATTTCTGATTTCTCTTCGTCAACGTCCTAGACCATATTGTTTCCATGCCCCATTATAAATTATTAATTACTATGCTCATACACTGCCATGTTTCTTACTCTGATTGATGATAATCCCATCATCCCTTTGAATATGTGTGACCCTTGGGGTCATGTCTCTTTGATCCAAGAGTATCACACCTCTCTCTGTTTGAACCACTATTAAGAGGCTCGCTAAATATGTAATTACTTAGTCTCAAATCAAGATTATTATTAGAGTTACTAATGGATTTATCCCTCACTACCATGATCGGTGCCTCTTAATTTGATCATTGTTTAATCAAGTTTCAAGATAAACCTTTCTTTCTCACACAATGTATTATCTTTAAGAAAATTATGAAGTCTTTCCAAGACATATTTATTAGAACACGGGCATTCTTATCATGGCAAGAATCATTGCCCAGATATCCAATGGTGGAGAATGAATTAAAAAAATTTATTTTGTTAATAATTTTATTTAGCAAAAATTAAACATAATTGGTTCACCATATCCATGTTCCTCTAATATATTCCCTTTTCCATGCTAATGGTATCACTTATACTCCTGGTAACGTTATTGGTTGTTGATGGTAATTTTGTTAATGTTTTGACCTTTACGGCAAAGATCAACGCATTGGACAAAGTGGCAATAATAATAATTAATATATTGGATATATTATTGATATATTTAATTATGATAAAATCGGTTGGATAATAATAATAAATATAAAAGGTTATATTTATTATTAAGGATTGATTTTAATAATTAAATATGGAGCAAATAATATAAAAGAATATATTATTATTATGGACCCAAGTTGGCCAACTTGGGAGGCCAAGAGTTTATCTTAATAAGCTCATATATTAGAGAAACTTGGAGAAGGTAAGAAGCAACCAAAAACATAATGTTGGCTTCTTCCTTCAGCAAGATCTTTGGATGAGAAAATTTACGGAGTAGATTCAAACATTGCTTTCTACTCGGCATTGATTCTTGAGGCAGTGAATTTGACCTTGGATGGATGAGCGATTTGGTCAAGCAACTAACAGCGAATTTGTGGTCTTGCATTATGGAATTAGACCAACATTGGAAGCCTCAGCGAATTCATTAAAGGAGTGAATTGCACATCAGTGAATTATATATAGGATAATTCACACCTTGCATAAGCAAATATTGTGAGTGAATTCAAGGGTTCGACCAAGCATTCAGATGAGCAACATCATGCTTGCAACAGCAAAATTAAGGCATCAAGATCAGACCAATTTGTGATCAGCTAGACTTAGCAAATTTGATCATCATCATAGGTACATAAATGGGATCAACACTATACATATCAAAGCTACAAGGGCAGATTTAGTAGAAAGCCAAATCAAGGCATATTGATGACATATTGTGAGCAGACCTTGATAGCATATATGTTGATCGGAATCAATCTAAGCATTGGTTATATTCAAATCTCTTTCGTTGATCTCTTACATTCATGTACTAAATCTGTTATTCATGAACTATTGTTCCATCACTGATTTTCTGATTCTTTTGATATTCTTGCTGCCCTTGTAATAAAAATTGATGCACCTCCAATATATTGTTGTGCATGATCATTCAAAGCATTATAAATTGAGAAGAAAGGAGATCTATTTTAGTCAACCAGTGAATGGTTTTTTTGTCTCTTGATTTTCATAAGAAGCAACAAAAGGAGACTATCACTGGAATTCCATCCATAGAAAACTATGATGATGATGTTAAAATGGCCAAGCCAAAAAGGACATTGACTGATTGATTTGAAGTTGTAGGGGTAGTATTAACATTGCTTACATAATTGTTGGGAAGCAGGGAGTTAGTTTGGAAGGCTGCGGTGGGGTCAAACTAGGGATTTTGTTTACCATACCCTACAATCATGGCATTCCATGAGACCATATTATTTTGTGGCATTTTGTCAAGCGGTCTACGTTCCTTGTGTGGCAGAGCAGTTGAATTCCAACATCAGACAAAATTCCTCTATCCTTTATCATTGTTACATTTTTGCTAATTCATGAAGTAAATATTTTGACATACGAAGTAGTAAATATTTTAAGGTTTTATCATACAATTTATTCAACTCCCCCCACTTTGTTGTCTTGTGTGCTCAAAAATAAATAAATACTACAAGAAGATCAAAAGGAGCTTGACAAGTGTCCAGATTATAATGAATGAGACAACACATGTTGAATAAAACTCAATCTAAATTGCACTTCTATGTTCAAAGAATAAATGAATAAAGAACCTTTATATAACTAATTAGATAACTTGTCCTAATTACCCCCAACATATTTTATTCTTTTTGCTAGCCTCATACTTTACCTACATTATTTTATGATATGCTACGATATACAATAAACTATTGATTATGCATTTACCATTATCTAGATACAAGGATGAATTAGGGAGTCTTTTGGGTTTCATTGCTCACAACAAAGTTATGTGGAATGATTATATGGAATGATTCTTGAAAATCTATTAATGCTTGCATCTTTTTCATGATATAGTACCCTCGTTTCAATCTTTGAACATCATTGCCTTTTAGAAATTGTCCCTCTTTTGATTTTTATGACATCGTTCCTTACTGTGGCTATGAGCCTTCATAACAGTGCATGTTCTTTATTCATTGTGCTTTGCAATCATTCATGCATGACCTCTATTACCTCTTGATGACTATTATAAGAGTGTCTTTGTGAATTATCATAAACCATATGAATCATTATTTTTTATCACTTTATACCACTGTGACAGTGGATAAGCATTGAATGCATTTTTTTCTCAAGACTCTTGGATGCATTTTTTTCTTTTGTTCTTACTATTCCTTCACTAATTTTTAAATGTAGTAATCTAGACAAAACATTTATCTCTATAATAAAATGTCATTCAATTTAACATTTTGCATGTTAGTTTTTATTTGCTGATTTTTTCAGATCGGGCCTATACGTTCCAAGCATTGCTCTTCTTGGAACGTCAAGAAAGGCCATGTCTGACGATATCAACACACAAAAAAATAGGGAGATAATTGCTAGACTGTGGTCTAACTTAAAAAGAAAAGGTGATGGAAAATGTTATTGTCCTTGCAAAATTTGTAAGGGCTTAAAGACTCGGAGATATCTAATTAAAACAGCTAAGGAACATTGTAGGCAACATGGTCACATTGAAGGGGGAAATGAATTTCATCCATTGGTATGTATTTTAATAATTTATAAAATACATACGACATGATTTGATGATGACATCATGGTCATGGTTAATATAAGTTCATCATTTTCATATAGGTCAACCACCCTGGGTTTCATGTTATGCACCATGACAATCTGAAGGTGGATTTCTAGATGAGGCAACATGGAGGTGTGAATATAGAAGTAGAAGGTAATGATCCCATGGAAGAATACCACGATGATGAAGAAGATCACGATGATGATGATGATGATGATGATGATGATGATGATGCAGACCTTGATGTACCTATACTTGAGAAGGCACACGAGCCCCTATATGAAGGCTCCCAAACAACTCTTCTTGTCATTGTATTTTTGTTGGTGAACTTGAAGATTATGAATGATTTATCCAATGTAGCAATGACACGTATGTTAAGGTATGTCATCTTTTTTCATTATTTTAGTCGTAATTCTCTTACAATTAACATTGGGTGAATTTTGTAGCAATTAATATTCTTTAAATTAACAAATTATGTTTTTGGTCATAGGTTGATAGGTGAGTGTTTTTTGTGACCATCAAACATTCTACCTCGCTCGTACCGAGAATTATCTGCCATTATGAAAGATATTGGAATGGAGTATCAAACAATACATGCATGTCTGAATGAATATATTATATATCATAAACAACATGAATTTGCAATAGAATGCCATGTTTGTCATATTATTAGATATCAATCAGATCAAATAACAAAAAAGGTGCCTCGCAAGGTTCTTTGGTTTATTCCCATTATTCTACGTCTACAGCGATTATTTGGGTACAATAGCTTGGCATAATTTATGGAATACCATGCACGCAATAGAAGTTGAGATGACATTATGTGAATGCCTGTGGATGGTTTGAAATTTAAGGAAATAGAGGAAAAATGACCACATTTTAAAGAAGAACCTCGTAATCTCAAGCTTTCATTGGCAGTGGACGGTGTTAATCTGTTTGGAGAGATGAGATCTACTTACTCGGTGTGACCTATTTTTGTTATCAATAATAATATTCCTCCTTGGATGTCCATAAAGAGGGAGCACAGAATGTTGGCACTAAATGTTCTAGGTATTTTTTCATTTAATATTCATTTAAATTAATTTATTATAAATAATCCATCAAAATGGTTATAATAATTATGTAATATTTTTGTTCATTCAACTAGGTAAGTACCAAGTTAAAGATATCAATGTATATATTGAGCCCCTTATCGACGAGTTGATGGTGTTATTGAATGGGGTCACTATGTATGACATCTCTAGACCAATAGGACAAAGATAGTTTTATTTCCATGTAATGCTTGTATGGACAATACATGATGCTCCTGGGCTAACACATTTTTCTGGTATGTTCTCTTCTTAACACCTCTATTTTGGTATGTTATAGTGCTAATACAAAGTTAACATATTTAATCCAATTATACACGATCTTGTAGGTCTTCAGACAAAGGGAAAATTTGCATGTCCAGTTTGTGGTCCAAAGAAGAAATCTCATCATTCAAAAAGTTTAGGAAAGTAGGTGTTCGATGAGAATAGACACTTTCTCCACATAAATCATAAGTACCGAATTACCAAAAAATATCTTTTCAATGGAAAGAAGAGACTACATCAAAGCCATGGAGAATGACACCTCACCTATGGAAGTTGGCATACAATAAAATATATCGTCGAGGTAATGTCATTCCATCTGATGGTTTTTGTTTGAAATTTATATTTTGATATTGCATTTTGTTTATTGATGATGTAATTGATGCTCATGAAGGTCGCCAAGGCATTAATGACCAACTTCCAAAAGGACTAAAAAGTTATCCTAGGAAATTTAGTAGGTTGTCATACTATGAGCAACTCTCAATCGTGCATTTGTTTGATCCTATGCATATTGGAAAGAATGTAACAGAGACATTATGGAAAATCTTGGATGGAAGGCATGACAAAGACAAAATTGTCAAAATTTGTAGTGACATTGAAGAATCCAACCATACAATGAAAAATTTTATTCGATCAAATAAAAATGGAGACCAGATTGATACAAGTGCCCTTAGTTGGTTATTATCAGAGCAGCAGAACAATGCTATAAAAGAAGTCATAAAAAAAATATGATTTCCCACAAGATTTGTTGCGAACATAAATGATCTCATATCAAAGAAAAGTGAATTTGGGCCAGGTATGAAAACACACAATTAGCATACATTTATTAAGGTAATTCATGTTATTTTATATTCACTATATATTTGTATATTGCATGTATTTTTTATTGCATTCTTTTATAAAATATTGATAAGATCATTTTACAAATATTGCAGTATGTTCTACCTCTATCTCTCCCACACCACTTCGCCAACAGTGTCAAACAAGTTATATATGATCTTGGAAAA
>MU224290.1:2673810-2703401 GCA_018584345.1 Thuja plicata | reverse complement strand
TAGTGAATCTTCCCCTTTCCAAGGCATCTTTGTCCCAATTCCCACAACTCCTTGAAGCTAAAATAAAGTTTCTTCCTTAGCAAGTCTTGTCTAATCACTTTGTCCAGTTGGTTCTTTTGGGGCCATTACTTTTGAAAGGATTTCTTTCTTTGTCCTTTATTTAAATGGTTTACTTAGATGGGGTCATACTCTTCAAAGTAGGTGAAGCCATGTTCTGAGCCTTCTTAATCATTTCCTATAGTGAACTTAGACCATGGGCCTCAACCCGTTCCCTCAATGGATCAATCAATCCGTCAAAGAACAAGGAAATTAATCTCCTCTTTGATAGGTTGAGCTACAATTATGTATCCACTTTCTATACCTAGGCACATTCTATTGTCCTCTTGAAGCCATCAAAGAATAGTAGACTAAGCTTATCAATCTTCCTCCTCAAATTGTTATTGCAGTCTCAATTACCACTGCCAAGAAAATATTTCATCTTGAGATCTATGTATTCCTTGATGGACATATCCATCTATAACCCTACTTCCAACCAATCTTGCTCAAATGAATCTTGTAATTTGACCAATGTGGGAACATGAATCTCCTGATGGTCAACTCTAGGTGGAAAGCTAGGCACCACGAGCCTTGAATTGGATGTAGGCATGCACTAGCTGTGAGTCAATCCATTGATTGAGTTGTCCCCACACCCACTGTTACCACCGTCATTGGTGTCATTATTCCTTTTGGCTATTGCTTCAAATACTTGGTGTTGTCTTCTTTCCAAATCACTTAGTATTGCCAAAAGACTTGGATTTGGTTGTTTTTATCCCATTGTATCTTCAGGATCAGAATCAGATGAGTGTGCTCATTGCATTCTTATAAGAAAAACATATGCCCCCTCTTTACCTCTCATAAATCCTTAACTCAGCAAGCTGGCAAGGTCAAATCTTGGATATCACTGAGATATCACAACCAAATAATATCAAAACAACACTAAAAAAATCGATGTACACCAAATTGTATTTTTATTGTAAACTGGAACTGAATACAACCAATCTGAATTGAAGTACAAAATGTGCATGCACCATGTGCTACAAATGATAAGTCTACATTTGAAAGTGTGAAAAGGGATTTTGATATTTTAGAATGAAGAGACCTTTGAAATTTGTTCCAATGATTGTGGTCTACAATGACTAAAATGTGTGTCAATCCTCCTTTATTTCAGTGCTCTTAAAATTAAATCGATCAATTGATATCAACTATCTCCCAGATATTGTTGTGAACTATTGAATGATAGGACCATTGAGTGTTGTGGACAAGTAGTAAGAGTGCTTCTGAATTGAATCTTCATTGCCTAAGGAAGACATGATAAGCTGAAAAAAAAAATTATTGTTGCAAAAAGATTGAAAGTTGTGATTGTCTAAATGCATTGCTTCCTACTTGAGATCACAGTCCTCAAATATTTTGACTCGTGTGTGCAAATTACTATTGATATTAAAAATATAAATTACACCAATGTGTTGCAAATACATAGGCACTAACACGATATATATATATATATATATATATATATATATATATATATATATATCATAGATTACTGATATATTGATGATTGTTGTCATTTTCAAAATGTGTGTTGATACTGCTATGCAAAGGCCTAGTAGGGATTGTACTAGCTGGGGGTTTAGTTTTAGTCTTCAAATGGTTTATGCTTGTGTTATGATCTTGACTCTTACCGGATTGACCACTCTCATAATTTGACTCTCCTTTGGATTTTAAGTTAGAACTCAACTAAATATAATTTTGTCTCCTAAAGAAGACTTCACAAAATTGTGATTCTCGAGTAGACTAGGATGGTTTGATGCACCAAAACTGCCATTAAACATTTGCTCCAAACCTGGAAATAGAGAAAGATACCAAAAGATCCATGCTCAATTGCTCCTCCAAGAGCTCCTTTTGTAATACCTTCTCTCCTTTAAATCTATGATAGTACAGGACTTGAGCCCCCTCTCCTTGAAATCTATGATGTCAACTAGTTCCAATGTGAGCTTTCCCTTATCATCAAGTGGTGAAAGATCCTCTGAAACTGTAACATGTTGCCCAAGGGCCTTCTTAAGGAAAGATACATGAAATGCATTATGTGTTTTGTTGTTCTTCTAAAACTACAACTCATACTCCACCTCTCTAATCTGCCTAATCACCTTATAAGGACCATAAAAGGGCTTAAGATTCTCCATGCTACTTCTTTTCAAATAAGACTGCATGCATGAAGTGAGAACACTTGGTCACGCAGTCAACCACCATGCAAATGCAATCTCTATGTTGTACCTTGGGATGTCTTGTGATGAAATCCACCAAGATGCTCTCCCATTTTTTTATCCAGAATAGGTAGGGGCTATAACAATCCTGCTAGAAAGGTATGCTCACATTTATTCTACTAACATATGTGGCATACTCCTAATGAACCACAGCACATCATCCTTGATGCCCTTCCACAAAAACCTCTCATGAATCTGTCTATATGTCTTGAAGTATTGGAGTTCCCAACCAATGATGACTCATGAATTTCCCTTGGAATATTCTCTAAAAGATTCAAATTCATAACCAAGAAGATTCTATCCTTGTAGTAAATGACATCATCCACCACCTTGTACCAATCATTGTGAATTTTTCCATCCATCAATTGGTGATGAAAAATCAAACTTAATAGGAATGATATGGATATATTTGGAGTGGTCTAGCAGGTAGGATGGTATGGTGCGAAGAAGCATGGACCTAACTCAATGAAAATGGTGATTCAATGGTATAAATGGCCTGGAACACCCAATCATTGACCCATGAACTCATAAAATATAATCCTTGAACTGAAAAATCTCTGTAATATAGAGAAATCGGTTACAAACCCATCAATAATATATATATATATAAACCAAAAATTAGTATTGGTCACTTTTTTGATGTTTTAATAGTAGTAGTTTCAATGAGAATTCTATGTGTTTGATGTATATGTCAATGAACTATGGTCGAAAAAGAGACACACTGTGTTTGATGTTTCGACAAAATTGCTATGTATTCGATGTCGATTCCAACCAACTTTGGTTGCAATTTCGGTGAATGTTGGTCGCTTAGATAAAAGGTTTGATCTGCAATTCTTCCAGCTTCAAGCGGTTTGTTCATCGAAGATTTGGTCGATAAATCAACCCTTAAGTAGGTCGATATGTTGACAATGGGTTTTCTTGTCGAATAATCAATGAAAAAAGTTTGACAACAGTTTTGGTCTTCTGTTAGACCAATGGGTGTCAAAAATTTGACTAATCCTCGTCGAAAAATAGGGTAAAATTTACTAGTGAATGGATAGTTGAGATGAGGAGTCTATGAAGGGTTGAGATGCACTCTAATAAAAGCACATGGATTGAATTTTCTTAGACTCATTCATGGTGACAAGTGTCACTGCGATATCTTGAGAAGACCTTGGGGATGGAGTAGATTTTTCATAAAGACATTTCTTGTCTCACATCCCAAAGGGAAAAGTTGGGAAATGTGACCACTTTGGGGATTGTGAAGAGATTTTAGAGAAGTGGAAAGAAGGATAAAATAATCCTTGGAGGGGAAAAAAATGTAAGAAGCCCATGCATTCTCTTACATAATGTAGGGGTGCATTTAAGGTTGACAAGATCATGGTTGACTTTGGAGGCTAAACCAATTTGATTAGGATTGTGCAAATATTTAAGCAGAGGATTAGGCTAGGATTAGGATTAATTAGTTAGCAAGTGGGATAGGATCGGTTGGAACATGGGTTAGTTACTTGGAGTGTGGTTAGGTGAGAGTTAAAGTTAGGAGGCATATGCTCAAATAGATTAAATAGGTTATTTAATCACAAGTGGAGAAATTAGGATTAAGTGATTTTTTTTTAAATAGACAAGTGTATTTATTTAAAATAATAGAATAAAAAGGGTTGATTAATTAAATTTCTATGGGCTCCTATAGGGAAGAAAATAATGCACCAATCTAGAGGTTGATTAAAACCTCAAGGGATCCATGATTCCCTTCAAACCACCTCATGTTTCTATCTAGGAGTGCTAGGTATATCAGACTCGAGATGTAGAAATATTTTTACTGTCATTTCCCAAATGTCTTGTATGAAAGAAACAATGAATATCTCAAACAGACTAACTGGTTAAGATATTTCAACTACTACAGATGAAAGAACACAATGTAGGAAATAGAAACTAAGCTCCACAAGCTCACTACCCAAGATCTTAGGACTACAACATGGGGATAGGACCCTAGCATGAAACACTGGTGTCTAGTACGAGCAGAGTGCGGATTTAGAAAAAATGAAACAGAAAGGCAAATGAAAAGAAAATAAACTATGAAAATGCGAGAAAATATAAATAGCATGACACAAATGGATGTAGTAAAACTAGATTGAGTGCACTAAATGAGAGGAAGTGTGAGAACTAATTAGGTTATAATTATTAAGGTAAAGTGATTCAAAAAGATGATAAATTAATTGATTCACGTGTATTAGCTAATGAATTGACCAAAAGAAGGAAAAAGAGGGATGAAACCTAGTTTGAAGTTTGATAATGTGATCTAACTAGAGCTCCCAAACCCACAAACTCACAATGAAAACTTGTACAAACACAAAGAGGAAAATGGTTGTGGTCATTTAAGAGGCTTGCCTAAGTCAAACACACACTTTTTTCTTTCCACCTCCACGAACAGTCATTAGACACGATGAGATAACCGGTGATAGATAATTGGAAAGGAGATAACAATAACAATGAAACCAAATAGAAATAATAAGATGAAGATAATGTTCTCAAAATACAAAGGGTATGGAGGTAAGACTCCCCAAATGAAGATCAAGAACTTGAATGCATGGAGCATTTCCAAATATAAAATCTTGACTGACTTGATAATGGTAAAAAACCTACAACAAAATGGATGTGGGAGTGCAAAATAATGGTATGAAGATGTGAAAAAATCCCAAGAGACAAGTAGAAACTTAGATTGATAGCCCATAATCTTTTGAAATTGATCAAGAAGGCCAAATAAAGATTTAAAATAGGAGTATGAAGGTTCGAATAGAATCCACACAACAAAAACTATCATTCTAAGCATTATGTTTGCAAGGTGGTAGATTCGTAATACTCTAGACCCTCTGTACGTCTTCAATTCATGAAAGAGAGTTGCCACACAAACATTTATGCAACGTGCATGTGTCTGGAGGATTTCATGGCTTCATTGCGTGAGGTTTGAGTCAGATGGTGAGCTAGTCAGTGACAAGGATGAAGGGGTGACACTTTTTTGTGTCTTAGGCTAAAGTGGACAAAGTTTAAAAATGGCATCCTACCGAGGGGTGTAAAATTTATGCAATTACATTTTTCCCCCACTTTAGCGAGCATATTACCTTTAGGAGAAATGTGAAGCTAAAGTAAGGAAAATCTTACCTGACTTACCTGTGAGAATTCTATCACATGGAATTGCCCCCAGTTAGGAATTATTGATGTGACATTGATCTATATCTAGCACACTCACTCTAGATGAGCATGCTAGATGATGAAGACACATGTGATATAGATCATTGATGGTATGTTGATATGACTTGGAAAGTTGTGTTATGCCAATTCATATGATAGGGATATTTTTATAAGTTCCAACATGAATAGTGAATGTTAGATAGATATGTAATAGGGAGACTTTTGATGGTGTTCCAAAATATGTATCGTTGATCTAGATAGGCATGTGATAGGGCACCTTCGACACATAACTTCAATACGCGTAGTGTTGAGGTATATATGTGTGAGATAGGGTGGCTTAAGATCATTTTTGATATGTGTAGTGTTAAGCTAGATAGGTTTATGATAGGGAAACACCAAGACACAAATTAGTGGTTTGGCCCCCATGAAGGTAGATGATGCCAAATTTTGAAAAAAAAATGTGATAAAAACCTGTGGTGTAGAGACATCGTTAGATAAAACAAGATCAAACACATGCACATAACACAGCCCCCCTGGGATGGACTATGTCTATCAGAGATGAACATAGACCATTCCAAGGAAGTAAAAAGATGACGTGGTATTGCAACATGCAAGAATTTTTCATGGAATGTCACTTAATTATGGGTGACACATGTTTCCACATCATCTTGCATAAGGACAGGGGGTTCCACGAGATTGGAATTAGAACCTAGAAGCATAGACATACATATATTCTTATGGTATATTTCATCATCACCAACTTGATCTTAGATCTAAAGAAGAGCATATGAAAATAAAATAAAAAATTTAGGTCAATATGAAAGGGGTGCCTAAATGCCCCCAACACTTTGCATCGTCCCTAAATATCAAAAGTCAAGATCATGATAGATAGAAGAAGTAGAGAATATATATAATAAATGCACAACAAAAAACCCCTCATTTCTATGTACAAGGGTCCTTTGGGAGGGAAAAACATAAAAATAAAAACATTGGGGAACACATACAAACACAATCTAATCTACAGATGAAGAAGTGGTTCTGACCCTCACATGTCATCCATCAACAAATCCTTGTCCTCCCAATCTTGATCATATGGGGAGGGAGTTCAAAACTACAATGGTAGGACAGCTAAGGTGGTCCCAGGTTCCTCACTAGTAGCTAGGGCCAAGGATAAATCCTCTGGTAGGTCCTCAACCAAGAGCTCTATCGTGGTGAGTGAGAGGGTCATGTGAAGATTGTTGTCAATGTCAAAATCTCATCTAGTGAATTTAAAATGAAAGCATCAGTGCTTGTAGGAGATCCATGCAGATGTGCAGATGAAGTTGCATCCCCTCTAATCTCTGTCAAAGGGGAAAAGACAAAGTTGGGGAAGCCAAATATTTCTCCACTACAATAACCAAAATAGAAAGAGGTTCTATCAAAATAGACTTGAGACATCTAAATTTTGGGATAGAGCCCTGCTTGAACTTGCCTTTAAAGGATGGAGGTGAATCCCTCTGATCTACCATGGCTAGCTTTGGGATATTTGAGAAACTAGCATGGAAATGAGAACATTGAGAAAAGATGACTAGAATGGGAATAACTGTGATTGAGACAACCTATGTATGCAACATGCATACAGGTTCATAGAATGGAGGTATGTCAGCCAAGGTGATGGGTGATAAATAGAAGCTCTTGTAATGGATAGATGAACACTTGTACCCACTTAGTACGAGGCCCAATAGTCACTATCAGTGCAGTGGGAAGCATGACAAAGGTTGTAGAAGGTTGAGGGGCCATGGAAGCAAGAGCAGAGGTGGATGAAAATGCACAAATGAGGGTGAATGTGGGCTCTGAAGATGCACTATTTTCCATTGCAGCGGCCTCACAAACAAGAGCCCTCTCTTTGATGTTTCTTGTGCACACGTGCAAGCTGATTCTGAATCGAATGTGGACCCGACTGAGAAGATTGTAAAGGATAAGTATCATCATGCTCCATAGGAGAGGTTGATGGTTTCATGGCCGACACTAAAGGAGGCCCAACCGATGGAGTGGGAGGTGGAGCTGACGCAGGAGGCACCAGAGGCTAAGTCATGGGGGACCTTCCCCTTAGGGTAGCTGGGGGAACAAATGGTACCCTCAAGGGATGACTCATTGATGCCAAAGGAAATTGTGCAACTTTTTGGTCCTTCTTTTCCTGGTCATAAGTGGAAGGGAGAGGAATATCTAGGATGAAGGGGATTGCAAGATGTGGATGCACCTTAGGCTTAGGCAACATGGGTGTGTTTCCCTTTTCCACATGATATGTGGGCACAGGAACTAGAGGCACCATAAGAGGATGCATAACCTTTGGTGATCGAGGGGGTTTCCCATGGGGTACACACTTCCCCTAAGCCCCCAAAAAAGAAGGGGCAGAGGAGGAGGTAAATTGAGTCTCACAAGAAGGCAAGAGACCTAAAGATTCCATAGCTTGCAAACTCATCTCCCTAGCCTTATATCTCTGATATGCAAGGAAAGTGAATCCTTTCAGGGATGTAGGGGCCCAATTAGAGTAGGCCAAAAATGATCAAGGCTAAAGCCCCCAAAAGACACCAATGGATGGTATCCATTTCCTTAGACTTTATGGATAGTCCCTTCATGTGGGAACTTTAGGAATTTATGAATAATCAAAGGGACGATGCCCATGGAAGTCAGCGAGGGGATGCCTAGCTTGGTCTTGAACAATTCCAATTTGGGGATCACAATGAGGGTGGAGAAAATTGACTTGGGTCCCACCTAAATAGTCAAGGTGGTGGATTCCAAGGGAGGAAAGGACATTCCATCATGCATATAGATGGTGGCATCACACTCATCATAATTTCCCCAGTTCAAGCCATTTACAAAGACGGATCAGTTCATGATTATGTTAACTCAGCATGAGGGGTCCACCAAGACACCCCTAATAGTGATGCCATTGATAGAAGTTGAGACATACAAGTGGGTAGGCTCTCCATTATAAGGCTCATTGAAAGGGGTGAAAGAGATAGTCATTTCGGGCACCCTCCAAGCTTGTGGGTAAATTGGAGTGATGGTCACCATGCTCACGATGTAACTATCACAATACCTTTTGAGAGGTTTCTTGGTTCATGTCAAGTTCACCAAAATGTGGGGAATAAAATAATGCACCAACCTAGAGACTGATTAAAATCTCAAGGGATACACGATTCCTTTCAAACCAACTATTTTTGTTAGCTAGGAGTTCTAGGGAGATCAAACCCAAGATGTACAAAGCTTTTTGGTGTGATTGTCAATGCCTTGTATGAATGAAACAATGAATATATCAAACAGACTAACTGGTTAAGATATTTCAACTAATGAAAATTAAAGAACACAATGTAGGAAAAAACCCTAAGCTTTAAAAATCTCACTTCCCCAGACACCAACATGAGCTTAGGACTATAGAGAAAGGATAGGATGCTAGCGCAGTACACTAGCATCTCGTACGGACAAAGTATGAACTTAGCAGAAATGAAACAGAAAGACAAATGACAAGAAAATAAACAATGAAAGTGTGAGAAAAGATAAATAGAAAGACCCAAATGGATACAATAAAACTAGATTGAGAATAGTAAATGAAAGGAAGCATTATAACTATGCAGGTTATAACTATGAAGGTAAAGTGATTCAACAAGATGAAAAATTAATTGATTCACATGTATTAGCTAATGAAATGATCAAAAGAATGAAAAAGAGGGATTAAACATGGTTTGAAGTTTTTAATTTGATCTAACTAGAGCTCCCAAACCCGCAAACTAGAGTGAAACAAAAAAGAGAAAAATGGTTGTGCTCGTTTAAGAGGCTTGCCTCAATCAAACTCATGCTTTGGTGTTTTCACCTCCACAGAAATCCATTAGATATGATGGGATAAATAGGGATGGATAATCAGAAAGGAGATAAAAATAACAATAAAACCAAATAGAAATGATAAGATGAAGATAATGGGCTCAAAATATAAATGGTATGGAGTGACAACTCCAAAAATGAAGATCAAGAACTTGAATGCATGGAGCGGTGCCAAATATGAAATATTGAGTGACTTGATAATGGTGGAAAACATGTAATAAAATATATGTGGGAGTGTAAAATAATGGTATGAAGCTACGAAGAAATACCAAGAGACAATTAGAAGCTCAAATTGATAGCCCAAAAGCTTGCAGAACTAATCAAGAAGGCCAAATGAAGATTGCAAAGAGGTATATGAAAGGGTCAGACATAATTTGTATAATAAAAACCATCATTATGAGCATTATTTTTGTAGGGTGATATTTTAAATGTTCCAACGACCCTTTGCACATCTGTATATTCACGGATGAGAGTGCACCGCGCATACGTCTCCATGACGTGCACCTGTCTAAATTCTGCCAAGGCTTCATTATGTAAGATATGAATTAGAAGGTGAGTTGGCAAGTGATAAGGATGGCAAGGTGACATATTTTTGTGTCTTGGGCTAAAGTAGACAAAGTGTGAAAATGGAATCATACCCAGGGGTATAAAATTTATGTCATTATAGTTCCCATTTAATTAATTGGACTATAGCTAATTAACTAAATTAATTTGGCTAAAAGGATAACATTAACTTAATAAAATAATACAGAATTATTTAATTATTGATGTAAAGAACATGACTAAATTTGATTAAAATTATTAATCAAATTTAGGTGTCTACACAAATATCCACCATCAACTTAGGTTACTTGATTAGGTAAGAGTAGATTGTGGAATTGCAATCCATTATAACAAGAATGCAAAAAGACAACAAAGAGTATTGAAAAATAAAAAAATAATGAAGCATACCATACAAAACATTATGGAAAGAGGAAACCTTTTTTCCAAATGAAAAATCTTTAACTTGTACTCAAATAATTAAATATTTCTCACCAAAGTATAAGACCTAAACTATAATTTAAGTCAAACCATTGAGGGTGAAATTTGATATTGCAAATACATTCCTAAATTTTTTACATCTAATATTATCTTCACTTTAATCCAAAGCACTATATCTAAGGCCTAAAATCTTGTTAATAAGGAAACAGAAAAACATAATATTGTTTTTTGAACTAGACTATTCCACATAAAATTTGAAAGTGGTATCCATCCCAAATAGTCACAAAATGAAACTAAAAACAGACCATTAATCAATCCATGATTTATAATCTCCTTTGTTCTTAACTTAGTACAAAGATCAATTTAAGCATGTTTTCTCTCTTTGAACTACATATTGAAACCTATGGCAATTAAAAAATTATATATCTCAAACTTAGGTATGAATCACAAGTTAAAATTTGAAAAGAATTGTAAAGAAAATGTTGCAATTAAAATTATGTAGGATATAAGTATAAGTATGATGTATTTAACACTAAGAATATTTTTTATCTATCTTTACATTCACCCAAAATGTTAATAGATCATACAAATACAGACTATGTTTTCTATATTTAAACTGCACATTGAATCCTATGGTGGTTAGAAAATTGTATATCACAAATTTAGATACAAATCATAGGTTAAATTTTGAAAATAATTGTAAAGAAAATGTAGCAATCAAAATTATGTAGGATATAAGTAAAAGTATGATATGTTTAACCCTCGCAAGATTTATCTACCTTTGTCTTCACCCAAAATTTCAAAACCCAAGATAAATCTAGATTGTGCCCATGTTTAAATAGAGCATAGTTCGATAAGATTTCTATTTTGAAAAAAAAATACATTTCCTTTAAATTATATAATGGATAGGACTTCTACTTTGAAAAAAAAAACAACTTTACATTTGTAACTTATAAAATCTAATAATATATAAATTTTTTAAAATGTAATTTTTTATATATAAAAAATTTATATTTAAAACTTATCAAATCTAATAATAACAAATAAAATTACGATGGAGAGCAGGCTTGGAGGTAGTCGTTGGAAGGGTTTCTCTACAAGGGTAAGGAATGGATTGTCATGGGTGGATCAGGATCTTGGAAGATGGTTCCAAAACAAGGCAGTTTCATCTTGGCGACCTCCTGGCAAGGTTTATCGACACAACTTTAGACATGCATGCAGGCTGAATACCTCTTTCAATACGGAGGTGACTAGGGAATGGAAAAAGCTCGAGGGTCCACAGAGGAAGTAGATTTACAAGGACCATGGAGGTTCAAACTCTAGGAGAAATTTTTGGGGATACTCGACAATCCACTTGATCCGATGAGAAATTATAAGCCCATTGATAATAAGTTTTGGAGACCCAAGCAACAGGAGATCAAACCACAAATGAAAAGGGTACACCCTATTTTTTACCACTCTCGAGTTGTTTCTCTCCCTGTTGAAAATGAAGAATTGAAAGGTTGTGTCATTGATGTGTGCAAGGTCTTTCTTTATCAAATGCAATAAAGAATGGTCGACCTTCTATAGGGTTAGGAAATGGTGTAATGAACACTGGGGGCAATCTTGCAGACTACAAACCCTCCTGAATGGTTTCTATCTTGTCATATGTCCATGTAAGAAAGACAAGAATAATGGATTCTAAATAGTGGTCCATTCATGATGGGAGGCAAAGGATTTTTTATCAAAGATTAGGATCCAAACTTCAATCCTAAAATGATAGAAATAGTGGAAATGCCTCTATGGGTATGTTTTTAAAATCTACCTCATGAATATTGGGGTTTATAAATATTGTGAAACATTGAAATAAACTTGCATTTTTTTCTAAAAGAAGATGAGGCAATCGAAGAGAAGGAATATAGCATCTATGCATGTATATGCATCCCTTGGCACTCTATTCACCCACTTCATGATGTCATAGAACTAAAATAGAGGGAAGAGGTATGGATACAGACTATTGAAGTGATGAAATGTTCTTTGTATAAAAAAAGAAGGGCATATGAGTGGTGAATGCCTCAGAGATCCCAAAGGGAAAGGGCTCTTTGAAAAAAAATGGCAGATTTTTTTGTAAACCTTAGAGAAGGAGTGGAAGGGGAGATATTTAAAGAGCTATAGGATGTTTTAGATCTTCTAGACAAGACAAAGGAACCAGTGGCTATGCATGTAGAGGATCACTATGACCAGTGGAGCCTTTAAGAGAAATAGGTTGAACTTACAATAGAGAGAACTAGGGAGGTTGCAATTTCAAATAGTCAAGTATCCACTGAGATTGGGGGGGTTTTGAGAAGGAAAGAACAACCACCTTTTGAAGGGATAATGCCATAAAATATGGTAGATGCTTCCTTGAATGATGCTAAAGTCCAAGTACCCTTCAGGGACCTAGAAGGGAATACATATGGTGTAGGTTAGGCAAATGATAGGATAGAATACAATAATCTAACTTCAATGGAGGATATAATGGATGCCTAGGATGAGGGTGTAGAGGAGGATCAAGACAATATTTTCACTCAAATAAAGAATGGAGAGATGATTGAAGAACACACAATTTAGGAAATCCTAGATACTCATATTGGAAAGCAAGGGATATTTGTGGGAGATGTCTTCAGACTACATGAGTTGAAGAATTTTGGGCAGACTATCTTTGAGAATATGTTCGAGGTTGGGATGAATGGATATTCTATCTCTCCTAAGGGTAAACTAACTATAAATTATGAATCTTAGGAAGGATCTAATTTGTCGATGGAGCAGACCATTGGAATGGACGTTTTACACTCTCCAACCAAGGAAACATCATCTAATGAAGCACCACCTATTTTTGGGTTTATGAATTTAGCTCAGTTTCCTTTTAATGTTGAAGATGTTTCAACCCCATTTTCAATATTTAGGAGTAGTGATCATAGCTCAATCATCCAAAATAAAGTAGAGGAAATTGTTTTGGGTAATCTTCCCATCGTAGAGTTATAAAACAGAGTTATGGGAAGTTCAAAATGGGATGCACCCAAACCCAAAGAAGGATGATTTCATGGTTAGATGGGGATTTTATCTCTAAGGAGGAAGATATCCTAGAGAAGAGAACAATGTGTCAAACTCAAACTAAAGTTTTTTTTTAAAGATAAAATTGGATAGAAGTAGAAGGGGTCCAAGAACAAACAAGGTCAAGTTAGAATTGGCTGGTAACACCAAAGGTCAAAGAAAGCCACATTCCAAGAAGGTATTTTCCCTTCCCAAAGATCCATGAAGGCATTTAGAATGGAATATTAGAGGATGAAATGCCTCTAAAAAAGGGTTCATGATCAAAGCTTGCCTTGATCACGAGCGTCCATATTTTATTTTTTTGTATGAGACCAAACTAAGTGAGGAGCTCTTTATTCTAATTAGAAAATGGTGCCTTTGGGAGGGTCTATGTATTGAATCTATAGGATCTTAAGGGGACATAGATCTCTTATGAAATCTACATAAAGCCATGGTGATAGAGGTTGATGGGGGATCTCACTAGAAATCGGTGAAAGTTTGGCTAGTAGGGTTGAACAAGGATATCTATCTCTTTAACATATATGGTTAGGATAGTTCAACACAAAAGAAAAAACTATGGGATCGTATCAGTGATGTCTTTCAGTTTCTTGTTTCTTCACTCATCATCTTTTGAGGTGATTTCAATGTGACTCAAGTGCCATCGGATAAGAGTGGGGGGAGACAAGCATTTGGCCAAGTGCAATCAGACTTTCAAGATTTTGTTTTTGACAACGTTATGGAAGAGATTCAACCTAAAGAAGGTAATTTTACATAGACCAAAAAAATAAAATGTTTTTTAAACATAGAAACCAACTTGATAGGTTTTTCATAGTAGGGGGATGGAATCAAAGTTCCTTTATTTTTTAGTCCACAATTTTACCTTTCCCGAGATCTGACCATTATTCAATGGTTTTGTTGTTTCAAGTTAATTCAATTCTATTAAGATCTCCTTTAAAATTTGAGATGATGTAGTTCAGAGATCCCACCTTTCTATAGCTCATCGAAGAGTGGTGGTCCTCAGCTCTAGTGATAGTGGGCACCAAATCTTGTTGTTTCTTAAAAAAACAAAATTTCATCAAAGGAAAATTGAAAGAATGGAATAGGAGTTAGTAAAAGGATATTTTTGTGCAGAAGGAAAGGATTGAGAAGGATTTGGAAAGCCTAAACTTGATAGTTATCAAACAGGGGATGAAATATTTTGAATTTCAAAAATAAAAGGATCTATGATTGAATTATCAGGGGTTCTGGCTCGTGGAGAAATTTACTGGAGGCAAAAATCTAGGGAGTGTTGGCTCAAAGAAGGAGATAGAAATACCAATTTTTTCCATTCTTTGGTAAAAGAAAGAAGAATAAAAAAACAAAATAAGAGTGATTAAAAATGCAAGTGGGAGACAACTCATGGATGGGGAAGATATCAATAGGGAAGCTATTAGATATTTTTGTGTCGTTCTCTTCTAGACCCCTTGAGGAGACCAAGTCTAGAGGAGGTGGCTTCTATCATACCTAACAATATTTCTCAGTAGAAAAATGAAGCTTTGATGAGTTCTATTTCGATGGAGGAAGTCAAAGATGCTCTGATTTCCCTTGGAGGTGGGAAAGCATAAAATCTTGATGGATTCAAGATGGGGTTTTTCCAAAAAACCTGGGAGATTATCAAACATGATCTACTAGAGGTTGTTGAATAATCAAGGACTAAAGCCTATATGAGTAGATAACTCAACAACACTTTCATAGCTTTGAATCTAAAAAAGAGGTTTCTCGTTTATTGAATACTTCATACCAATATCCCTATGTAATGTCATCTATAAAGTTATAACCAAAGTTATTGCCAATCAATTAAAGCCTTTGTTACTTCTCTTCATTTGAAGGGAAAAAAGTGGATTTTTTCTAGCGAGATCCATTGTAGAAGGTATTGAAGTTTCTCATGAAGCAATCCATTCGGTCAAAAGGGCTGGTACAGATAGGATGTTGATCAAATTGGAAATCAGGAAGGTGTATGATCATGTGAAAAGAGAATTTACTTTTATGATTTTTGTTAGAAATTAATCTTTCCTTGGTAAACTATGTAATTAAAGGATAAACCAAGGACATGTCACATTTGTATTTCATTTAATAAGGAAATTAGATATTCCTCCTTAAGAGTATTCTTACACATGGCACACACTTAATGTGAATGTGGTACTCATAGGATATAGGAGTTACATGCAAATTCCTTCACTCATCTCTACTTAAGAGATGCTTCTCACACACCTTTTGCATGTGAATTCTCTCTTTTCTTCTCTCATTCTCATTCTTTCTCTCACAATGTTGTAATGAGCTTCTTTCTCAAGCTCTCTCTCTCTTTTTCTAGGCTTCTTGCCTCATTCATATTATATGCACAAGGGTTTTTTCTTAGTTTTCCCCTTTCAAAAACCTTGTCTCTTGTGTTGAGCTTGGAGCTTCTCATTACTTTTGGTGATAGTTATTGATTCAACATTCATTCTTTGATTTATGGTAATACATTTCCTTGTTGCACTCTCTTGGATTCTTTCCTTAATAATCTTTCATTTTTTTTATATTTTCTAACATGGTATCAGAGCCACTACTAATCCTTGTTTGAAAGTTTGCAAGTTTTCACGATCTAACATTTGTTGTCGGCTTTAAAAATTTTTTGGGGTTTGGTCAGTTCTCAGCCAAACCCAATTTTTTCTTTCTTGTTTATCTAGTTATAAGTTTTATACCCTTTGTCGGGAAACCGCAAAGGAAGATTTCATTCTTGCATTTTTTCTAACTTGCTAATATCAAAATCTGGTTCTAACATTTTTTTTATCTCTAATATGCTTGCATGCAGGGTTTTATCATTGTTCTTGCAAGATTCAATTAATAACTCTATCTTGCAAGGTTTTTTTTCATATTTATAATCTCTGTTGTTTTCTCTATATTCTTTTACCTTCATTTATTTTCTCTTCTCTTTTTTTTGCAGGGTTATAACTTTTTGTTTGTCACTTGGTGTTGGATTATATAATATCTTATATAAATTTGTTCGTTGGTTAATATTTGTATTTCCCTTTTATACCAGCATCTATGTTTGATTTCATCCAGCTCCCTCGCATTTTTTTCTCTCCCCATCTCATCGCAGCTTTCCTTGTGCATTTTCCTATCTTGCCGCATCCTCTTCTTGTGCAGCCCAAGGAAGGATTTCATTGCAGCCTTCATTCAGCGCTACGTAGGCCTTTATTTTTTCCCCCATACATTACTGATCTCTCTCCTCCTTATCTCTCCCTTCCCTCATGCACTCTTCTCCTTATCTCCCACTCCACGTTGCCCCCTACATAGCCTCTCTCCCACTCCACGTTGTTTCCCTGCACAACCAACTCTTCATTTTTTTTGTTCACAAAAGTCTGGACTAATATTCTGTCAAAGTCCACATCAAGTTGCAGTGATATCAACTTCTTCAAGATAGCTATTGGTCTTGGTCTCCTGCAACTTTGAGTGCCCTTTAGCGGCATCATTCTTCTTTCTCGTTCATTATTTCTTTCTTCTAGTTTATGTTTAGGTTTAATCATATCTTTGTTTTCCTTCATTTCATTTTTTTTAAACTGTAAGCTAATAATTATTCTAATGTTTTTTAATTTCTGCGGGGTTCTTGGCAGCTCTTCCTTCATCTAATCATTAGATTCTTCAAATGCAAATTTGTTTAAATTTAAAATTTGTTTAAATTCTAAAATTTCTTTAAATTTAAAATTTGTTTAAATTCTAAAATTTGTTTAAATTCTAAAAAAATTTAACAAAAAAGTTAAACGATTATACTTTTGGTCTCACTTAAAATTTATCAAATTCATCTTAAACTCATTTACATTTAATCTATATAATCTTAATCCAATATCCAATTCATTACTTAATTGTAATTAAAAAAAATTTCATCATTTAAACAAAAAAAATTAAAAAAAATTAAAATTCTTGCAATATTTTATTTACTATTCGCGTTAAATTACATTTTTAGACTCATTTTATCTCTTAGTTCATTGTATTATAGCTTGGATTGATCAAATATGTCATCTTTAATTCTTGAAGTTAAATTAAAAACTTTCAATTACCATGCTTACAAGACTCATATTATGTTTATTTTTTGTTTTCGTCATATACTTGATATTGCCACTAGTGTGGATTCTATTCCCGCAGCTATTGCTTCTAAGGCAGACATTGATGCTTGGCTTACTAAAAATGGTGAGGATTTAGGCCTTATAGGAATTTCATTAAATCCATATTTATGTCTTAATTTCCCATTGTACTGAAGCACATGCAAAATGGACGATTTTGAAAAATACTTTCGACAGTGCAAATGAATCTTGAAAGATTCAACTCCAAGATCAATTGGAAGATCTTAGGTATACGGACTTCAAAACCATTGATGATCTTTTACTTAAGTTTGATTCATTTTGAAGTCAATTAACTGGTTTAGGAGTAACTTTATATGATATTCAGTTAATTCATATCATTTTTAAAAAAATGTCTTCCTAGACAATTTCAGCAATTTATCACTAATATTCATTCTCAATTAGCTCTTCCTTTGTTAGCATCTCAATTAACTTATGCTATCTTTCAAACACTTTTACGTCATGAAGAGGCTAAGTTAATTCAATTCGGCACAATCAAAACCAATGAACATGCTTTCATGTCTAGATCGCATAATAATATATCAAGTTATAATAATCATAATAATCGACCCCATTGCAATTATTGTGGGAAAGATGGTCATGTGATAAATACTTTTTTTAAGAAACTCAAACATGAGAAGTCATCTACTCCTAGTAATCAAAAATCTTATAATAATAACACTTGTCAAGCTTTTGCTATTCGTTATGGGATGTCTAATTCTCACTATGATGATACTACTATTTGGGATGAACCATATGATGATAGATATTCTTGAATTAACCCTCTTGATTACTATCTTCCTAAACAAACAACTTTAATTCAAAGTGATTCTATGTTCTCTTATTATGACACAATGCAATTTGATGATTCTTGCTCTCATTTTGCTGATATTTTAGAACAAGAAGAGGAAATTATCTCTAACTTTATTAATATTACTTTGCATTCTTTTGACTATCCTAATAAAGGTATATATATTACTCAAAATGAAATTCATGATGATAGTACTAATCCTATGATTATTGTGGAGCATAATAATGGTGATGCTTATACTAACTCTACTCCTCTTGATTCTTCATATTATGATGAATACATTATAGATTTTTTTTATGCAACTAAAGATTACACTTCTGATTCTATGACTGACGATTCGCAATATGGTTTTACTTTCCAAAGTATCACTGATTCAGCACTAGGATATCCCAATGATGGGAGCTCTACTAGTGATTATTGCCTTATTGCAGGCTCAGGTGTTGATCAATCTCCATCTCTATTTTATACTGGAAATGAATATACAGAATGTACAAATGCATCTCAATAATCTCAATGGTCACTTGAAGATTTGGGCCCCCCTCAGCAAGCAACTACACCTTTGTATTGTCAAAGTGTTATCCACTTAGAAAAAATTCTTATGTACCATTCAAGCTCCATAGTACAAGTTGAAGAAATGCATAATGATCAAGTTGTCGACATTCTAATGAAGACTCTATCAAAATAAACATCTCAAAATCATTGTAAACATTTCGGTTTGATACCGATTGATCTCATCTACCCAAGTAAAGATTAAAGAGTGATGTTAGAAATTAATCTTTCCTTGGTAAACTATGTTATTAAAGGATAAACCAAGGACATGTCAAATTTTTTTATTTCATTTAATAAGTAAATTAGATATTCCTCCTTAAGAGGATTCTCACAGATGGCACACACTTAATGTGAATGTGGTACTCATACAACATAGGAGTTATATGCAAACTCCTACACTCATCTCTACTTAAGCAATGCTTCTCACATACCTCTTGCATGGGAATTATCTCTCTTCTTCTCTCATTCTTGTTCTTGCTCTCATAATGTTATAATGAGCTTCTTGCTCAAGCTCTCTCTCTTTTTCTAGGCTTCTTTCCTTATTCATATTATATGCATAAGGGGTTTTTTCTTAGTTTTCCCCTTTCAAAAACATTGTCTCTTGTGTTGAGCTTGGAGCTTCTCGTTGCTTTTGGTGATAGTTCTTGATTCAACATTCATTCTTTGGTTTATGGTAATATATTTCCTTGTTGCACTCTCTTGGATTCTTTCGTTAATAATCTTTCCATTTTTTGTATTTTTTAACATGGTATCAAAGCCACTACTAATCCTTGTTTGAGTGTTTGCGGGTTTTCACGATCAATAACTTATTATTATTTAAATTAAATTTCAAAATAGGTATCACAATGTGATTTTTCATATAAATTATTGATACACAGAACCAAATGTGAAGATAGTTTCAAAATATAATATAGTAATATATTGCCTTAGAATAATGCAGGGCAAGTTTCATATAATGTAGGAGAACAATTAATAGTATATTTCTTAATAGAAACTTGAGAATACATCATTAGAGTAGATCATTGATTTTCAAGAAATCTGAGTCTTATTTATTCTACTTATATTTATAACGAGAATTAAAGACAATGAGAGTAAATAAATTATAACAATCATAGAAACTTGGAGACAATAAGAGCCAAAAGATTATAACAACATCAAAATAAATATAGTACAAAATTAATGAGAATTGAAATCTCATTTACAATACAAAACTAATGCTACCAAAAATATGTAATCCCCCTCAAATGGTTAGTGGATCTCAAAACAAAATAGAATGCAGAAATATTCAATTTCATTATCTTCCTCTCCATTCACCTCCAATCTAATTTTGACCAATATGTAACTTGGAGTGTGAGTAGGGTTTAAGAGTATTTGATTGAGAGAAGTATACTTTGAATAACTCCTCATGACTCAGAGGTGAAAGAAATCTATCAACAATGACACCCCTCCACCCAGAGTCACAATCGAGTGCATCAACAACTAATCCAAGGGGTATACGGCGAGGCATATTAAGCAACGGTGGAATGGGTCTGATAAACTGTACAAATATTTCCTCTACGAGGCGCTCTCAACTCCATTCATCCGTGATAAAATGATCATAGTGAACATAATATTTAGGTGTATCATAATTAATTACAATATCAATAACGGTGTCTTCAAACCATGCAGCCTCAAAACCCTCTTTGTCAATGCATACTTCAACCTTGAAGCCAATGATGTCCTCCATTTTTTCAAGCTAGTGTATGATTACACAAAAAAATAATTTAAAATATAAATTGATCATAATCCTATAAGAACTTATAGTACAAATCGTAATAGTAATATTAATTTAAAAAATATTTCAAATATTAGTACACCTATATATTAAAATATTGAAATCAGTGAAATATAACAACTACATTAACAAACTTAATATAAAATAAGATAAAAATTAATATATTGAAGTGTTCATTGATATGTATATTAAAATTTATATTGAAACTATATTAGAATATATACTAAAGATTGAAACTATATAATGCAATTTTATTAAAATCTATATTAAACAATGAAACTATAATAAAATAATTTTTTAAATATGGCGACATTGCCCTCCACATTTTTAATTTTCTTAAAAAAACATTACTACACCCATTAATATTATATTTAGATTCTCTAATATTAAAACATATATTTTAAAATCCATATTAAAGAATGTTCATGAAGATTAAAATTAATATTAAAATTTATAATGTCTACAAAAATAAAGATTCAAAAATATTTCTCATAACTTTCTTACAACGAAATCTATTTTAAAATCTATATCTACATTAAAATCATGAATCTATATTAAAACATGTATTGAAGATTGAAACTATATTAAAATCTATATTAAAGAATGTTTTTTTTAATATTAAAATGTACATCAAAATCTATATTAAAATCTAAACTAAAAAATAGAGCTATATAGAACAATTTTATAAAAAAAAATATATTAAACAATGAAACTAAAAAAATATATATTAAACAATGAAACTATATTTTAAATCAAATATAAAAACCTATATTTAAGAATCTAAATCAAAAATAAAAATCTATATTTTAAATCAAATATAAATAATCTATATTAAAACCTATATTTAAGATTCTAACTATATTAAAGAAAGATTGAATCTATATTAAAGAAAGATTGAAACTATATTAAAGAAAGAATTAATCTATATTAAAACCTATATTGAATATTCAAACTATATTAAGAAAGGTTTTAACCAATATTAAAGAAAGAATGAACTATATTAAAGGAAAAATTAAAATCTATATTAAAGAAAAATTAGAAATTATATTAAAGAAATAATTAAAATTTATATTAAATAAATTATATTAAAATCTATACTAAACAATGAAATTATAGTGAAATTTATATTTAAAATCTGTAGAGACTCTATTTTAAAGAATTAAACTATTCATATATAGAGAAATCTATATATTAATATACAGTTTAAAATCTATATATTAATATATATTTTTTAAACTGTATATTAAAATATAGAGAAATCTATTTGAAATTTGTAGACTCTATTTTAAAGAATTAAAGTATCCATATAAACAGAAATATATATATTAATATAGAGTTTAAAATCTATATATTAATATATAGATTTTAAACTCTATATTAAAATATGCACAAATCTATTAAAATTGGAGAAATCTATTATAATATAGAAAAATCTATTATAAATTCTATTTTAATGAATTAAATTATTCATATATACAGAAATCTATATTCATATACACTTTAATATATAAATTTTAAACTGTATATTTAATTCTAGGAAAATCTATTATAATATAAAGAAATCTATTAGAAATCTATTTTATAGAAAGAAAATAAGAATAAATAAATATAAAATCTATAATTTAAAAAAAAAACCATAGAAACATAGTGTTGAGAAACTAATTCTTCTTACCTTTAAACTAATTCTTTTCTGCAAATGCTTGAAAACTTCTTATGAAATCGTGCTTCTTTCTTCAATTGAATCCTGTGAAATACAGAAATGAAAAGTTAAATTCTTATTTTATAAACCCAAAATGACTCTTTATCTTCCCCCTTTGTAACAGTTAAATAAATTTTTAAAAAAAATTATTAAAATGGGCAAACACAACAAATTTTAAACTCTCGCTTTAAATGCACTAGTTTTTTTTTTAAATGGCATTTGAGCGACGGCTTTTTAAAAAAAATATATTAAAAAATATGTTTGTGGGGGGTGGGGGCCGCTGCCTCCCCTCACCTCCCCATGCACTGTCGCTGGTAGCTGTTGTGTGGTTGCAACGTAGACAGCTGTCATACGGACTGCAGCATATGCTGCAGAAGCATGGCAGCTGCCAGTGCCTCCACATGGGGAGGTGAGGGGAGGTGGCGGCCCTCACCCCTCCCAAAAAGGCTTACATATTTTTCTTTTTAAAAAAATTAATTTTATTAAAAAGATTTCTTCAACAAAAATGTGAAGTGGTTAGGGGAAAGGACCCAATAGCCGCCCAGGCTAACTTCGTGCACCTAGAACTCCTAAACTGTAAGGCGGATTTTCTTGATTTTTTTGGTGTGTCTCCGTAGGTGAGTCAAGAGCTTAAAGCTAAGGTTTCATCTTTTGGGTTTTCATTGATCTCTCTGTAGAGATCGTCGAGCGCAAAGTGGTCAGAAAGTGACATTTCAAAAGTGGCGCCCGGTACCCGCCCCCAAACCCCCCCAATAGGCGACAATAAAATGTTCAAAACATAATCGGTTTGGACCCAATAACCGATCGCTATTGTACCCATGACCAATATTTTTTTGACATTGGTCTGTTTAGGGATGATTCTAAAATAATCACTCTAACACTTTAATTGTTTGTGTCAACATGTTATTATAACCTGTCGATGACCCAATTTAATCACTCTAACACTTTAATTGTTTGTTTCAACATGTTATTATAACCTATCGATGACCCCATAATAAATCACATTGACACCATTGCTATCCAAGCAGTGCCACGTAACCGATGTTGGGTTACCCATTAACTACCTATTGATTACCCTAAAATCATGTGTAGTTAAGTTTTTTTCTGCCATTTTGTCGCCTTCTTTTCTCTTCGCGCCTCCTCTTGGCTCACGGTGGTCCATCTCTGTGCATCTTCTCTACTTCAGGTGATGCTCCAATCTCAAGTAACAATGATTTCATTAGTTGTTTATTATTTTTTATTATGGTAAAAGCAAGTTTTGAAGGGAACCCCGAAACCCTTTAACAAAGCAAGGAAGGGAAAGGCAAAAAAGCCCAAAGAGAAACAGACTGTCCCAAGGAGGGGAACGGTCTACAGTGGGTCAAAACCCAGATTTGGCAATAGATACATACTTAGACAAAAAAAACAAAAGAGACGCTGGAAAGAAAACAGAAAGAAAGACCGCCAGCACCAAAGTCAGAGCAAAGACTTCAGAAAGCATTCAGAATCCACCAGCTGAGTCTTCATAGTCATCACGTTCTCTCTCAGCTTCTGGAGATCCAGATCCTCGTTCTTCTGCTTCTTGGATCTTGTACGTGTTCCAGGTCCCATTAGCTGGGAAGTAACAGGATGATCAGCATTGTCTTTATTACTTTCCAGCCAATTGCTTAGAGAAATCAGGTTCTCGAGAGTAGCCTTCATACCAGTATTTACCAGTGTGAGCAAGTGTTTCAACATTTCTTCATTCCCATTAATTTTCTTCTGAATGGGGATCATAGCTAACTCTACATCATTTCTGATTTTTTCATCAATTTCAGAACTATTATCATTAATAGGAACATTGGAATTATAGGAAAAATCTTTTCTGATGGTTGACATGGTTTCATCAATCAAGGAGGTCTTTTTTTCCAGCTTGATGCATCTATTTTTGAGTTCAACCAGATCAGAATACACCCATTTATCCAAATTGTAGCTATATATAGACTTGTTTTTGGCAATTTCCAAGGGAGACATAACAATGGTCCTTCTGACCTCAGTGTCCATCCTGTGAATATCTCTTTGGAGAGGCTATAATTTACTCCCCTGGAAGATTCTATCTCTATCCTCTTTCATATTCTCCTTCTCATGGCTCGGAGACTCATGGGACTCAAATTTTTCCTCTTCAAGGACTTTAAAACTATTATCCCCTGAATTTTCAGCATTACTGTCAATGGTATTAATATCTGCATCTTTGTTCTTATCAGTCTCTGTCCCTTTAATCTCATTTCCCTCTGTGTTATCATTTTTCATATCAGAATTAAATTTTTCCCCAAAATTAGGGATGATACAACTATCCTCTGGGTTTCCCTTAACATTAGTAATTTCGGGGTCCCCCGTGTCCTTCTCTAGTGGGGTCTGGGTAGAATGGGGCAATACAATACTAGGGTCCCGCTGAATATTCTGGGCATCATCAATTTCAGAATCCAGTGGGGTATGCTTCTTGCCATCAGACGACTGGATATTATGACAAGGGGGAATAACCGAAGCAGTTTTCTCCGTACCAGCAATGCCACTAGGATATTAGTTGTTTATTGTTCAATGCGTGTGCATAACTGGTTTTCATGTAATTATTGCAAAATATGTGACAGAATTAGGGAACATTGTCGATTTAATCATGAAAAGGTGTTATATTTCTTTTTAATATAGTGTATTTTTAGTTTGAATCATTTGGCTAACTTATTTCTAGGGCTTAATCATTTATCTGTTAAATATTTTGATTTTAATCATGTCTGGGTGTCGAGGGTTTTTGTCTGTTCTCTTATAATGTGTGTGCATAACTTGTTTTCATGATTTCCTTGTGATGCATAACTTGTTTTCCTGATTTCCTTGTGGTGATTTCCGTAGTTCATTAGAGGCTTATGAATGCTACATTATCCACTGTAATTATTGTAAAAGATGTGACAAAAATAGGGAACATTGTCATTTTAATCATGAGAATATGTTTAATTGCAATATGTGTCACAAAAATAGGGAACAATGTCGATTTAATCATGAGAAGATGTTGTATTTCTTTTTAATACAGTGTATTTTTAGTTTGAATCATTTGGCTGGCTTATTTCTAGGGCTTAATCATTTCTCTGTTAAATATTTTGAGTATAATCATTTCTGGGTGTCAAGGGTTTCTGTTAACTATTGGAATATATGTGACAAAAATAGGGAACATTGTCAATTTAATCATGAGAAGATGTTGTATTTCTTTATAACATTGTATTTGTAGTTTGAATCATTTGGTTGACTTATTTATAGGGCTTAGTCATTTCTCTGTTAAATATTTTGAGTATAATCATTTATGGGTGTCGAGGGTTTTTTTTTGTTCTCTTCTAATGTGTGTGCATAACTTGTTTTCATGATTTCATTACGATGCATAACATTTTTTCATAATTTCCTTGCGGTGATTTCTGTAGTTCATTAGAGGCTTATGAATTCTACATTATCCACTGTAATTATTGTAATATATGTGACAAAAATAGGGAACATTGTCATTTTAATCATGAGAAGATGTTGTATAATTGTAATATATGTCACAAAAATAGGGAATAATGTCGATTTAATCATGAGAAGATGTTTTATTTCTTTTTAATACAGTGTATTCGTAGTTTGAATCGTTTGGCTGACTTATTTTTAGGGATTAATCATTTCTCTATTAAAAATTTTGAGTATAATCATTTATGGGTGTCGAGGGTTTCTGTTAATTATTGGAATATATGTGACAGAAATAGGGAACATTGTTGATTTAATCATGAGAAGATGTATTTATTTACAACATTGTATTTGTAGTTTGAATCATTTGGCTAACTTATTTATAGGGCTTAGTCATTTCTCTGTTAAATATTTTGAGTATAATCATTTCTAGGTGTCGAGGGTTTCTATTTGTTCTCTTCTAATGTGTGTGCATAACTTGTTTTAATGATTTCATTACGATGCATAACTTGTTTTCATGATTTCCTTGTGGTGATTTATGTAGTTCATTAGATACTTATGAATGCTACATTATCCACTATAATTATTGCAATATATGTGACAGAAATAGGGAACGTTGTCATTTTAATCATGAGATGTTGTTGTATTATTGCAATATATGTGACAGAAATAGGGAACATTATCGTTTTAATCATGAGATGTTGTATTATTGCAATATATGTCACAAAAATAGGAGACATTGTTTATTTAATCATGAGAAGATGTTGTATTTATTTTTAATACAGTGTATTTGTCATTTGAATCATTTGGCTGACTTATTTCTAGGGCTTAATCATTTATCTGTTAAATATTTTGGGTATAATCATTTCTGGGTGTCGAGGGTTTTTGTTTGTTCTCTTCTAGCCTAATTATTGCAATATATGTGACAAAAATAGGGAACATTGTCGATTTAATCATGATAAGATGTTCTATTTCTTTTTCATACACGTATATTTTTATATACATACATATGTATATATATATATACATACATATGTATATATATATATACATACATACATACATGTGTGTGTGTGTGTATACATAATTATGTGTACACTTACATAATCACACATATATATATACATTAGTATGTATGTGTATGCATCATTATGTTGGCATACTTATTCATTATTTTCATTATTGTTACTTTGTTTTATGGGTAGCACATTTGGTATTGAATGTTGTCATTTGGAGTCCTTGGAAGAACAGTGCTCCAGATTATTTAACGCGCGTGATGATGACATCAAACATGCTATTCTCTACCTTCTAAAACATAATACTGTTGCTCGCATGTACACGATTGGGTGATCTATAAACTAGTATTTTCTACTCTCTTTGAAGTTATCGGTCGGTTTGAATGGGTCTTGAAGGTGGTTAAGTATGTGGTTGTTTCCCACAATTCTGAAAAAGTTGCGCAGGGGATTCAGGCGATCAATCCAAACATTATCTCTGGCAGGCTTGGCTCGATTTTTGCTAATAGAGTTGGCTTTCAAAATATAATGGTGCAGGCATGGGAGGTCTTCAAGATATCTTGTGCTAATGATAACTACGCTTCTATGAGTATCTTCCATGGTCACAATGAATATTTTTCACTGATGACGATAGGAATGTTATGATGGAATACTTCTTTGGAGTTGGCATTTTTGTCAATAAACTAGGTCATCTTTAGATCAATGGCCACAACATTTGAATGTAACCTTTTAATCATATGTGGGGCAGGTGTATTTGAATGCAAAATGATCATCTTTAATGTAATTGTGCGCATATGGCCACAACATTTGAATGTAGCCTTTTAATCATGATAAGATGCTCTATTTCTTTTTCATACATGTATATGTGTGTGTGTACATACATACATACATACATACATTGATACATATATATATATATAGTTTGTTTGTTTCAACATCTTATTACAACCTGTCGATGACCCCATTTACCCTCAGCTGACCCCACAAAAAATCACATTGAAACCACTGCTATCCAAGCAGTGCCACGTAACCAATGTTGGTTTACCCATTCAGTGCCCATCGATAACCCTGCTAACCCTAAAATCGTGCTATTTTTCCTCCTTGTTTTCTCTCTGCGTCTCTTCTCTACTTCATGTGATGCTCCAATCATAGGTAACAATGATTTCATGAGTTGCTTATTGTTCAATGTGTGTGCATAACTGGTTTTCATGATAGCAATATCCTAGCCCAATAACTATCCACAGGGAACCATAGAACCATGTATACTGTGAATAAGTAGTCATGTTGTCATGGTATCATTGAACTGTTTGACACACATAATTGGATTGTATGCATTTTCCTTCGTTTCATCTATTGGACATTGACTGTATGCATTTCTATTATATCCATCTCCCACTTTAAACAAAAATTGTTATTGTATTCCCTTGCACTTCATACTTGCATGTACATACAAGTACTATTGTTATATTTGACAAAAATAGGGAACATTGTCGATTTAATTATGAGAAGATTTTGTAGTATTGCAATATATGTGACAGAAATAGGGAACATTGTCAAATTAATCATGATAATATGTTGTAATATTCCCTCTTCTCTACTTCATGTGATGTTGCAATCACAAGTAAAAATGATTACACGAGTTGGTTATTGTTCAATGTGTGCATAACTGGATAATGATTGCATGTCTTTTTTAAGACACCATAGTTCATTAAGGCTTATGGATGCTACATTATGCAGTGAAATTATTTTGCATTACTCCTTTTACTATGGTGTATTAATAGTGGATAATGTAGCATTGATGATCCTATAGTGAACTATGATCCTATACTTGAATTTAAAAATGCAAGTTCCTGTATTCAAATATGTACTTCTTCAATCCATTGTATGGATGTAAATGCTTGTGCTTTTATGCATCAAATGACTGATGCATTCCCACCACTATTTGAATTTCAAATACAACAACCACAAATTAAATGACCAATTTCGTATAATTGTGAGGAAGTATCTGTAATTCTCAGATCTATTGACAGCCTTCATTGATGCTCTCTTCTTATAGTTGTTGTGTTGTATGTTGCTATATTCACGTCTTTGACTCATCAATAGGGGCATAGGTGTTGGAAGGACCAATTGTGTGTCACATATTTGGAGGTGCAAGCAGAAACATTGTTGGCCCTTCTAACACCATATGTTCTTCTTGGTGTAGTTTGTTTGAAAGAGAGGCACCATATTCTGGGCCAATACATGCATGCTAAGGAAAAGAGTTATTAAGGAGGTTTCCATATTTGATTGTCATGAAACTATCTTATGTATACAATGCATTTTGTTATGAAACTTCTTTCTCAGCTACTATTTGCAGTATGTGGATGGATCCACCGTTTGGGCAAATTTTGGCAATGTGTATGTCTATGTAACAATGTTCCCTATTTATGTGACATATTTTGCACTAATTTAACAATGTTATTGATGCAGTGCAAGGCAGGAGAATCCCCGATGGAGATGTCCTAGCCCCCAGCAAATAACCACACAATGGAATATAAGTAACAACACAGAGATTTATATCCACACAATGCAAATACTCATAATAGGATCATCATATTTTCATCCAACATGCCCGGCTATAAGGCCTTCCAGGTTACGGCCAAATACAATGCAATTACAATAGAAACTCTGTAAGATCTTGCAAGATCCAAAATAAACTCTAGCTAGCCCAGATCCACACACTGGTAGGAACCCCCCAAGGAAGATCTAAACTTGTGCTCGCAAGCCCACCAAGCAATCCCCTTGTTTCCCAAGCCGCAGCCACTAGC
>MU224290.1:2615891-2633887 GCA_018584345.1 Thuja plicata | reverse complement strand
GATTGAACCTTTATTCATTATAGACCTGGCCGCCATACACAAGTAGTCATCAAAAACGACATTTGACACCATCCTCATCGTTTGTCTTATCACTGGAAATTCATGGTTTGACGTGACTATAACTATGTGATGATGTTAGATTCATGTATGTGTCTCTGTTTAAAGAGTCGCTGACTGGACATTCACGATAAGTTTTACTTTACCGCCTCTCGTAATATTCTTCCAAACAATATGTTTGTTGTCGAGTTGCATAGTTGTTGACATTATTTATTCAAAAGTCTTTGATATCTGTCTTAATTTGATTTCCACATGCTTTGGTATTTCTATTGTTATTTGTTTTCCTCAATCTTCGGAATTCACTCAGTGATAACTAAATCTGGCTTGAAGCTTAATATTTGAAAATATATCTTTTCAATGTATTCTTCTTCCATCTTCAGCAAAACATCGTTCTTTATGAAATGTTTGTCCTTTGGGCATTAGTGATGCTTATAGTTTGGTTTGTGTTCGTGAGAATATTTTGACATTAATTTCGAACACTATTTCTCTAATGCAGGTCTCAAAATTTTGCAAAAATGAGGGCTCCATCACAGCCTATGGTAAAAATCGTAGCATTGTCTAATTGTACTGTACAACAGTTGGTTTTATTCCCTTACCAAGTACAAAAGGGGAGACAACAAAAATTGCAGGCTCATAGCTCCTTGATAAAAAAAGCATTCACCATGTCAAAAATAAAAATTCAAAGAACAAGAAATATTAGATTCCCATTTAATTGATGAAATTTATCTCAAGGTGATATAATTGGCATGGTTATAAAAATATTTTTTTCTTCAAGAACAATAAAATTCTATGTTTAGGTCTTATGATATTTAGTTGAAAAGTTAGCACAGAAATGCCAACTTCTTCCACAAGTCCATTCTACCCGATAAAAATGAAACAAATAGATTCCATCCAAGATGAAAAAGATTTTATTAGACATCAAGGCATCTGCTAAATATGTAATTTTGACAATAGATGTTATCATAAAAAATGTAGTCCAAAGGACAAATTGATTACAAAATCCCTAAAAGATAAAGTCTTATGTAGAATGCTATTTTACATGTACCTATCTCAATCGACATTAGAAATTATATTTTATCTTTGCTAAAGACAAATTCCCCAGTGTCGATGCCTTTCAAGATAATTCCTTTGGGTTGCCTAGGCAAGAAAGTGTTATTAGAGGTAATAAAACAGTTGAACAAATCAGCCAGCAATTTTACATTTCTTGATTTGCACCTAAGGACAAAAGTGCTAAAATACCCAAAATGGATATGCCACTTTACTTCATAAAATTATTTCCAAGATCTATTGCTAGGTATCTCTAAACCCCTAAACACCTAATTTACCGTTAAGTGATAAAATTGTGAAGATGGCATGCATCATGAAGGTTTGTGTATTTCCACTTTTTAGGGGTTTCATTAAGTGTCTCTATTTCAGTTTCTAGTCTCTTGCCAGTGCAAAGTTTAGGAGTTCAATCCAAGTTCATGAGTGTCATCGAAAGAGAGAGAGAAAGCATAACCAAATGAGTATTTTGATGCCACAAAGGTGTTCAAAAGGGCCAAGGGACGAAGATCGAATTTTGCTTTTTCTGGTTTTTTGCTTTTTTGGAAGTTTCTTATTTTGGCATTTGTTAACACTGTCAAATTTCTTGTGGTTCCATGGTTTTCTGCAAGTAAAATAGACTTGTTTCTCCATGTTTTTTGTCTCTGGTCTTAAACCCTTGGTCATTTTCATGGAAAGCCCTTAAACCCTAAGTCTTTTGGAACTTGCTATAACATCGCATTACCTTTTTGCATCACTTAAGTTTTATAAGCCCGTGTGTTTTAATTGACGTTGTCAAGTGGGGCCACTTTATCACTTAAGTCCTTAGATTGCATATGTTTTATATCCTGGCGGGGTTATAATATTTCCCTAAGTCCTAAGTTTATTTTCTCGATAAACTTTATGTTTTATCATTTGTCGAGCAAGTTTGATTTGATCCTACGACAGTCGCTATCCCTTCATTGCGAAGATGTTGCTCCTTAATCTTCAAGGCATCGCGACAGGTTGCCAAGTGTCCATCTGAGATGTGGCGGTCCCTTTCTTTCTGGCTAAGCGGGAGGTTATCATGTGGTCAGATCTATTTTAATCCTACGTTGGGCGCTTTTCCTCGATGATGAGATGATGTCTTTTTATCCATTAAGGCATTGCGCCTAGCCGACAAGTGTCCTTCTGTGATCAAAGATGCAGGCAAAGTTATTGTTCAAACAAGTTAAGTTTTCATCAATGGCCGATGCTTTCCCTTGATTGCAAAGATGAATTTCTTTATTCATCAAGGCATCACACCGTAATGCCGAGTGTCATTCTCAGATCTCGTGATGTCAGCGTTCTTCAGAAGGTAGCGGCAACTTTGTGAACCGTTAGATCTGTTTCAATCATGCGATGGGCGCTTTCTCGCTCTCTGATGTTACAGGTTGTTTATCCACCACGGTTTCACGACTGGTCGCCACGTGGAAAGTGGTCAAGGCTTTAAGACAGGGTAAAGATCGATCAAATCAAGGAAGATCTACGGTAGGCACATTGCCTCAAACATAATGATGAAGGTAGTTAACCATCAAGGCATTGTGCCTGTTGGAAATGTGTAAAGTGGTCGGGCTACATAAAGGTTAAAGACAGATCAGGTTGGATTTCATCCAACGGTTGACGCATTCCCTTAAACCAAAGGTGCACAGATTTTAATGATCAAGGCATTGTGCCTGAGTGACAAGTGGCAGTTCGTGGGACCTGGCTGAAGATAAAGAAAAGTTAAAGATCAGACAATTTCGATTTGATTGTGCGGTCAGCGCATTGCCTTGATCAAGAGATGCAAGGTTTTTATTCATTAAGGCATTGCGACCGTCTGCCACATGTCCTGTCGAGATCAAGAATGAAGGTTGATGGGTCGTCAGATCTATTTCCATCATGCGGTTGTCATTTACTCGCGAGGGATAAAAGAATATGCTTTCAAGGGTGGAGAGTGTGCGACTGGTTGACACGTAGTTGTGCTGAGGTCTTGGGTCCCGGGTTTTCAGAGGAGTTTAAAGGGGTCGTACGTTTGTGTTAATCTATTGGTTGGCGTAATGCCTTAAAGGGAAGATGCTCGATGGATAGTCATTGAGGCATCACGCCAGCCTGCCACGTCGCAAGTCAGATCTAAAGTCAGCGCTAAAGGATCAGGTAAAGGTAAAGCAAGTTTTTGTTCATCGGACGAACGGCGTGAAGCCTTAAGGCAAATATGACCGCCTACCACATGTCCTGCTAAGATCAAGAATGAAGGTTGATGGGTCGTCAGATCTATTTCCATCGTGCGGCTGTCGTTCACTCGCAAGGGATAAAAGAATATGCTTTCAAGGGTGGAGAGTGTTCAACTGGTTGACACGTAGTTGTGCTAAGGTCATGGGTCTCGGGTTTTCAGAGGAGTTTAAAGGGGACGTACGTTTGTGTTGATCTATTGGTTGGCATAATGCCTTAAAGGGAAGATGCTCGATGCAGTCATTGAGGCATCACGCCAGCCTGCCACGTCGCAAGTCGGATCTAAAGTCAGCGCTGAAGGATCAGGTAAAGGTAAAGCAAGTTTTTGTTCATCGGACGGATGGCGTGAAGCCTTAAGGCAAAGATGATCAAGAGATAATATTAAAGGCATCACGACAGGGTGTCACCTGTCCGATGAGATCGTTGGTGTCCGAGTAATTTAAAGATCTATGCCCCGCTTTTAAAGATAGAAAAGATTCAAATATGGGTCGTTGGTGCCATATTCCGCGCCACTTGTAGCCGTTATAACCGATATTTTAATATTCAAATGTATTTCTCAGAGTTTTCATGGCGGTGGACTAAGACTTTGGTTGCTGGTAATTAATGTGTCGATCTGATCTTCTAGGTTGTTGTTGCACAATTGTAAGGTGATGTTAGGATGGAGATCTGATAGCTGCGAATTGCATTTATAACGAGAAGTGTTCTCTTAGGGTTCTGATCAAATTTGTCACTTTTTAACCCTAGAGGAAGGTTTTTCAGTTTCCCAAGAGGTATGGTGGCTGCAGATCAAATCAGATTGCACAAATCGAAGTGAAGATAGGGTTTCAACTTCATTACAGGGTAGCTGAATGAATTGAAGGTATTTATTGTTGTAAACCCTAACCCTTAATGATCTGAAGCTTGTTGCAATTCCTGTTTCTACAAAAGAGATTTTCAAGATCATTTAGTAAGGGCTGGAGAATTGGGAGAGGATAGAAAAAGTATTAGGTTTCTTACTTGTTTCCAATCAGGGATATAGCAGATATTATTAAACTATATTAAGACAGAGTAGAAAGTTCTTATAATCTTTTGCAGATTATTGAATTGTGTATTTCCTTAGTCATATTGTTGCAGAAACTTTGATTCACCGTACTTAATATAAGTTCTCTCAGATTTAAGTCTCTCTTTTGTGTTATCTTCTGAGTTTTGAGTTTTCTGACTCATTGCATAAGATTTGCTTATGTATATGTTTTATTCCATAAGTATTTGATCTAAGATCAAATTAAAATGCTTTGGATATAACATAAGCTCATTTGGTTATCTACTTAAGGATACTATAAGCAGTGTGTGGTCTGAGATATTTATGTTTATGGTTATGAGTCTTTGACCAGTAGGTTGGTTTCAGTTTTCAGTATTTGTATTGAGGTGTTGCCCAATGGATAAGGCACTGATCAAGAGCTAGTATATTCTTTTGAGATATATGTCTAATAGATTTAGCTATATTCTACCCATCCTAAACATCAAAACCATTTCAGTTCTTTTATGTTTTGTGGTTGTTGGTTGTTATCCTACATGGTAATGGAGAGTCAATGAATGTTTGGTTAGCATTTAGTACTTTCTTATCATTATCTATTGTTTAAATCCAGAGTTATAAGGAGTTGTAAAGAGTTGAATGTTTTTTCTGGATTAGGTGTACCCGCCTTGGTTTTGCAGAGTGAGAAGTGCAGAGGGCAGCCTTGTCCCTATAGTTGGTCCAGTTACCTTGCAGAGCTTTCATACTTGGAGCTAACCACTCCTAACATCAGTCTCAAGGTATATTGGTGGCTTCTCAAAGCATAAACGTTTTCAAACACCAACTGAATTTTTGGGCCGATCCAGGAACCTGCTTTTCTGTTTACCTTTTTTTCTTAGAAAGTTATTTTTCTGCATTTTCAAAATTTCTATTTTCAAAAGTTTCTATTTTGGGAAGACTAAAAGTTGTGAAATCCCTGAAGTGTAAATTCCTATTTTCAACTTCAAGTTTGTCTGAGATTTCGTACAAGCACGAAAAGTGGTGAAGAATTTCGGATTTCACAACGAGAAAAAGCATTCAAAATTCTGAAAATTCTTGGAAAATCCTTGTTCCAGTATCAATATTATTGTGAAAACGTCAAGAAAAGTTGTGGAAAAGAAAACTAATGGAAGCATGTTGATTACTAAAATTTGGTTGTCTGAAAAAAAAAATTAGAATCTTCCAAAACCTAGAATCTCCATTATAACTCCTAGAGATCTGAAACCACTCTCAAACATCTTGACAGAATTTATACAAAATATAACTTAAAGTATAAGAAAGGAAAACATCCTTTCAGTATTTCTATAAAATATTGTGACTTATACTTAAATGTTATATTTTATATGAATATTCCGCCCTCCAAGCTCGAAATTATTTAAGTCAACACCAAGTACACCCATGATTTAAGAAGTTGTAGGAGAAAGCAAGATAGAGATCAACTTGAAAAGTTCTAGAATAAAGCACGATAGAGGTCGACACATAAGGAAGATTCTAAAAGAAAGCTCCATTTGAGTTGTTTGTTTTTCATTGGTTCTCACTGGATAATCATTGTAAACCCTATAAGGGTATAGTTGTCTAAATCTTGATAGTCAATCTTAAATTGATCTAGGCTCTTTATCTGTTTTTCAACTCCTATATAAACATCACTCCTCTCATTTGTAACGAGAGATTCAGAGATTGTTGCATAAAAACTGCTTAAGTAAATTCATTGTTCAATTGTTGGTGAATTTAAATATCTTTTGCAAGTTGCATGGTTTATGTCTCTCACTTAGAATAGATTTTATTTTCCAAGTTGTTAGATTCAATGAAGGATTTGATGTGAAAGCTTTATGAGGAATGAATATGTTCATACCTTTTATAGTTGGATTCTTTTCAATTATTTTTCCAAGGTTAGTAACTCTTGAAATATACTTAACTTCTATTGTGAATATCTTTTGAAATAACTGAAAAAATAGCACCGTCCTTGTGGAGTTGTCGAATTTGGCAAAGCGAGGATAGGTTTTGGATTCCACTTCTGCAATCTTGTCTCCCGAGTTCATAGAATTAGTACAGAATTAACCTAGGGTTAGAATTATTTTCCCAAACCCTCTTCGTTTACACTTTGTTTTAGAAATCTCGGCAAGTGTTAAACCCAGAAAATCCAAACAAAAATGGAAAAAGGAAATCCACAAGTTGAATGATAAAATCTTGAATAACCACGTAAGTCCCCTTGGAGGTTATTAGCAAATCATCCTACCACAAGAGTCTATCTTGAACAAAAATCACACGCATTTGGAACCTTGGAGTCAACCTTCGTGATCACACAATTCATCTATTCAGCACATTGGAGACTTTGTTAAGAGAAGATAGAGTACGCCCTTGGTATTTTATTATGTGTTGTCTATGTCATAAAACACACACCAACATGTAGCAGGGCTTTGCCCCTCACCACGCCTTGCATCACACTAAGGAGCACGAACAGGGTGCTACCCCCTCAACCATGTTGGGGGTGTTACCCAAACCCCCATGACACATGTTGCCCCTCAACCACATTGGGATTCCCACTCCTAGACCCCTACTAGTAATTAAGATCTTTGTCCTGTAAGAAACTTGATTATTATGAGAGGATAACAAGGAATTGGGATCTAATTCTTGCGGGTGTCGACATAAACATTATTATCGTTGTGCAACTTGTTATAAATCACTCTAGAGGAGGCAGCTTGTACAACACATGTGGAAGTCGTTTGTAACTAATTATGGTTCAAGTGAAAATGAACCAATTGTTAACATTGATACTTTTGATAAAGAGAACTATGAAGATTATCAAATATTGATTGCAATTTCCATTGTATATTGTTAAGGGCAGCATGCTCCAACTTAGCAATATTGCACTTAGGGGGGTTTGGCGTGTCTAAGTGCAAAGGCACAATCTTGCGTAACCTCCTTGGCAACAAAATAACAGAGGTGACGGATTGCATTTTTTATTTGGACAAAGAAATCATGAAGGGGAATGCACAATGATAATTACAAACAATTTTTAATAACCTTCATATTGCTCTTTATTAAAAGCATCAAAGCCAACAATTGGTTCATTTTCACTTGAACCACAATTAGTTACAATACCACTTCCACTAGCCATGCATTGTACAAGTTGTCTTGTCTAAATAGATTTATAGCAAGTTGTGCAGCAATTATAATGTCTAAGTCAACACCCACAAGAGTTAGATCCCAATTCCTTGATTGTAATTATCATTGTGTATTTCATCATTAATTTCTTATCAAAATTGAAACAGAATATGTTCCCTCCCCTTTTTTGTTGCCAAGGAGGTTCGTCAAGATTGTGCTTTTGCACTTAGATACACCAAACCCCCCAAGTGCAATATTCCTAAGTTTGAGAGTGTTGCCCTTAACAAACTTTTGAACAATAATGACATTATCATTACTAAAGAAGACAAGGACAATGCCAGCGTTCTCATGGACAAGTAGGACTACGAATCCAAAATGCTTTCTCTTCTTTCTAACTCCTCAAGCTACAAAGTTTTTACTTCCAACTACTGCCTAAAAATTCTTTGAAAAGTTGAAAAAGACATCTCTAACTCGCCCTTTGATGAGCCCACTAAGAAGACTTTGGTCCCCTTAAAAGAAATAACCCCTCACATTTTTGGAAACCCAAAAATTGACAAGGTAAGCATCCTTCTCTGCCCCATAGTGGACACCATGGGCTCCCCCACTACAAGTTGGCTTCTTCCTTGGCTAATTTAAGTAATTTGTGGGCAAAACCAATTCTTTCATCAAAGACTACCGACTTTGTCAACTTCATTAAAGACTAAAAATCATGACCTCCTTGTGAGCTTTGACATTGCATACTATTTCACAAAAATTCTCCTCGACTCTATGAGATTGCTAAATGCAAGACCAATGAAGATTCAGCCTCTTTAGTAAAACTTCGCCTAAAATCCACATTTTTTTCTTTCCAAGGAGTCATCTACGAGCAAGTAGATGGGGTGGTTGGGTTCCCCTCTTGTTCCCATTATAGCTAACCTCTTTATGGAATATTTTGAAGAACGTGTCCTCTTCTCTTTCCCTCTCAAGCCATGGTGGTAAAACGCTATGTAGATGATACCAATGTTTGCTGGCCCCATGGATTGGAAAAACTTGAAGCATTCCATGACCACCTAAATAACTTGATCTCTGGCATCTCTTTCACCAAGGAGAATGAATTTGACAACCATCTCGCCTTCCTTGACATTTTGCTCACTAGAAACCAGACGATACCTGCAACACCCTTCCCCATCACAATTAAGAAGGTATTGTGGCTTTGAAACTCTGCTTGAATGCCAAAAACAAGTAAAGGAGGCAAGCATATTTGATATTAATTATTAAATGGTATTACATTAGATGGTATGACATATATATATATATATATATATATATATATATATATATTGTGTGGGGGGGAGGGGGTAACTCTAGATGGTAACTAGATGAGTAGCTAACGAAGTTGTAATATTGATTACAATGATGTTGAATGAAATGTTGAAATCTTGAAAATTAACCACTAGAGGCTTCAATTACGTATATAAACGTATCCAAGTATCTAAGTGTTTGCAAGTACAGGGCATCGACTCCACCTAGCTCCACAAGTTTGAGTGTGATTTGCCTAATGGTGGATATTAGGAGATGACACATTGGCCAACTCCCTTATGCCTAGCCCGCCATACTCAGTTGAATGTGATTTGCCTTTGTTGAGACCCATATCATACCCCGATTACCACGGCATGGTAATTGTTAATGTTTTGTAGCTGCGAGAGATATCTTTCTTACCTATGTGTAGCGTCTTTCATCTATTTATGTTCCTGTCAGTCATCATATGTATCCAGTGATAACGACATTCATCTTGGTCTGTTCGGGAGCTGCTTGTTTTATCTTTCTCACTGTCAGCTAGCATGACATGGTGATATTTAAGATGACTGGAATCGTATTACATGGCTCTGTGTGTGTGATGACTGGCACCATTCAAGTGATGATTGGCATCGTGAGGTGGCTCTTATTTTGTCTACCGTTCATGCCTTTATGATCGCATTTATGTTTGTAATGCTAGTCTCTTTGTTGTCCATCGCGTGACTTCTCATTTTAGTGGGAATTTGAAACAACAAAAGGAGTAACTGCCGACACTTGTTAATGTTCTCTCAGTCGTGACTCCTTGGCTTTTTCTACGGTTGTGATCTTTCTGGGCAGAGTGAGGTAAAAGGCAGAGTTGAGCATATGCAATTACTATTCCAGAGAGAGTTGTATGACATTATCGTGATGACCGTGAGATATGATCCGTGCAAGGTCATTTTTGTGTGAAATATTATCGTGTGTGACAAAGAACCGATTTAGTGTTCGCTTCTTGTATTACAGCATCAGACTTTTGTATCTGTATGTTTGCTCAGACATTAGAGTCTTTGTTCATATGTTACCATGTATGGTAATCATTCTTTAGATCAGTGTGAGACTTCAGCAAAAGAAGAGTTAGTAACATCTACAGTGCGAGTGATGTATGCTACAGAATTCTTCCGTATATGATCCGAGCATGATCAATATTACTGAGTAATATTATTCTTGTGTTGGTAGTATCTATGAGATACTCTTGGCTTTTGTTATGTATAGCCAAAGTGAACAATCTGTGAATAAGGTGGATTAGGCTTATTGATTGGATGTTAATGTCTGCAATCATAAGCAAGAGATCTTTGCATCTGTTTTGATAACCCAATAAAGGTATCTATTTTCAGGTGTGGCTGGGTTTTTCCCTCAAGTAGGAGGGTTTTCCCAGGGTAAATTTGTGTCCGGTTTTATTGTGTTTTGTAGTTATTGGCTCTGATTATTGCAGTTATTATATTCTGGTTCAAAACATTAACAGTAATGACCGGTGACCCTAAACCTATGAGGATATCCAGTAAAAAGTGTTTTTGTGTTCATGTTCATTTTGTGTGGATTTCATTGCTAATATGAGTTTATATGGTTTAATCAGTGATTTTGTGGTTTAATAGTTATTTATGATTCATTGAGTGATTTGCCTATGTTGGGACCCATATCATACCCCAATTACCACTGTATGGTAATGACTAGTGACCCTAACCCTATGTGGATACCCAGTAAAGAGTGTTTTTGTGTTCATGTTCATTTCGTCTGGATTTCATTGCTAATATGAGTTTATGGTTTAATTAGTTTGCAGTTTAATAGTTATTTATGATTCATTGAGTTTAAATGATGAATTGGATTATTTTCTTTGATGAAATAATGTTTGAATTAGTATTTTTGGAGTTGAGTTTAAGCAGGGGTGAAAAGTAATCGTGCATTTAAACTGTGATTTGATATGAAATTATATTTTATAGTGCAAGTGCTTATTTTAATATTCAAAAAAGCTAAATGTGGTGTATTTGTGCCCATTATAATATGCATTGCATAATTAGTGTAATGGGGCGTTTGGGAATTCAAAAATACCAAGGTTGCACGGAGACAAGGTACTTGGGTACTTTGGAGATGGGTACGGGTACGGTTACAGGTATTTTTTGAAAATAGGAGACAAGGGTACTTTGGGTACGTCAATTTTTTTTTTATATATAATTTAATATTTTATAGAAAATCTGAAATTATAATGACATTGAGTTTTCAAAACACAAACACTGATAAAGTTTACTGTCAAACATTAACTTTGAAGATTAACTAGACAAATTGAAATGTCATACAATCATTGTATCAAAGTTTCAAACTGATTAGTGATTACATATTGAAATAAGCTTAATAAAAAACAAGCTGATACGCAAACAAAAATCAGAAATCTTAATCAAGGTCTTTAGCTATGATGCTCTCCACCAAGTACCCACTGAGTACCCGGTACTTGGGTACGCGCACCAACACTCGGTACGCGTCCCAGGGGTATGGGTACGAGTACCCATGCAACTATGAAAAATACATTTTAATTATTAGTTGTTTTCAAAAAGTGAATAGTAATGTTGTTTTAAAAAGGGAAAAAAGGTTCATTGGAGTCTTAGTCAATTTTTGGAGGAGAAAATCGTCTCCATGCTTGATTTTTGGAATTGGAAGTTTGAATTGGATTGTGGATGGATCTTTGTGAGATTGGGTGCATGGGAATAGGAATTTGGAAATCTTCAAGCTGTCATAAGGAATTGCATTTTCATTTGGTAGGTTGGGAGATTTCTTCATTTTCATTTTGGAGCAAAATGAGGTAGGGCTTCTCATATCTCTCATTTCTCCATCTTTTGATTTGAATCTTGTTGCAAATGAATTATGCATTGAAAAATAAGTGCTTTCTCAATTAGAATGGATTGATTTGAGTGAGTGGAAAATAAGTAGCGTTACTCGAGAACACGCCCCCAGCTCTAAAACTCCCATCCCCGTACCGGAAACGATATGGGGACTTGGGGACATCCTCCCCCCCCCCCCAATACCCAAATTCTGCAAACCGCNCCCCCCCCCCCCCCCAATACCCAAATTCTGCAAACCGCCAAAAAAAACGTTTCTGAAATGGAGGACTTTGCCCTCTCCCATCAAGGGCGCTTGTCCCCAACAGAAGAAAATGTTTTTAAATAAAAAAAATCACCTTTCATTTGAAAAACACAATTTTTTTAATACAACGAGGGCCCCTCCTTCCAAGTTTGCCCTAAGACTACATATGCTTTGTCTTATGACTCATTTGACCATTTCTTTCATAGCAAAAAGGTGGTGTAGCAGCAAGAGGGTTTGAAGGAAGCCATTGAAAGAGGAGCAGCAGCAAGTGCAAGAGATAGAAGGAAAAGAGGGCAAATATCTTGCTTGAAGCTTGGAAGAGGTAACTTACTGGTGGAACCCAAGTCTGCAAATTGATTTGTGTCCATAATCAATCAAGGAAGCATTTCTTATACTTATTCATTTATCTTCTATAGCCTTTTGATTTATATATTACACTTTTACTTATGTTTTTCATATCTTTTATCAATGTTATATCGTTTTAATCTATGTTCCTAACAAGTTATGCTCGTCTACTATGGATTTCTTCTTATTTCCTCTTTGGTGCAAATAAAAAGCTAGCAAGGTCAAGGTCAAAGTAAAATGGTTGTAATCAACATACAGTTTATGCAATCATATGATCGTAAACATACCCTCTGTATACCTATCGCGTGATGGCACAGTGCAGAAATGGTGATCTTTCATTCATTGCATAGAAGCGAAGCTCGCATGATCTCGACCACGCAGAGAAAGTAACAGTCGAATAAGAGTTGTTGACATTTGAAAGTTTACACTCGACGTACACAATGATTCTTTTAATTCACTTGGCACCATATAACCATCGTCGCGTGTCATACGGAGTCAGCTTGACTAAAGTTAAAATGAGTCGTATCCGATCAAATTAAGATCTAATCCAACGGTTGAGCACGATGACGTTATTGCAAGTCGCACGACGTTTAAACATCACGCGATGGTGAAAATAGTGACAGGTGTCTCGGGCCCGCCAAGATATACAGGTGGGGTGACATGGATACAGATGTCGGCATTTGGTTGGCGGATCAGAATAAATGGTTTACACGGAGGCGCATAAAGTAAAGTAAAAGGCAGATTACTTAAAAGACATCTTTTAGCCCGTGCTTTAAATCGACGACTAAGACTTAATCTAGCGGGTAAAAGTAATCGGCAGATAACTGGGGCACTTAAGGAAGATCTACAACCATAAGATCAAAGATCTACAACGGCTAGGACTTAATCTAGCGGGTAAAAGTAATCGGCAGATAACTGTGGCACTTAAGGAAGATCTGCGACCGTAAAATCAAAGATCTACGGTTTAGCGCGACAGCGTGATGGAGAGATGAACGGATTTTAACCATTGCTCGTTAGCAAAGGATGCGACACGTGTCAATAGCGGGAAAAAGACAAAAAACTTTGACGACTGCGTTATATTGAATTATTACGTGGCATTTTAAAATATTAAAACCTTTTATTTTGCTTAGGGTTTGCTTTATTATTGATTATTCGACTTTGCATGCAGAAAACAAAGGTGGCGAACATGGTATGATCGAACGGTTCAGATTCTCGACGGCGGGACAAAGGATCACATGTAGACATGATGAAGAGGGATCGCAGAGGAATGATAGACGCCATGGTTGCAGTCGATAAAAGGCAACAAACGTGATTCCAGAGACTATGCACCAGAGAATACATTCATTATCGTGTGCAAATATATATGGGGTTGATATGCTCATAAGATAGACTATGGATGAATATATGGTCGGATTACTATCATGATGCAAATCCATTATTTAAGTCATCAACTCAGACATACTATGAAGATCTAATCAGTTGGCATTTGTTATCGAGCAAGGATAATTAAACATTGTATTAATGTAATCATTGGTTTTCAGTTATTGATCTTAGGTTAGATATTTGTTAGGAACAGACGTGTTGATCTGAAGCTTGTCTACATCCTTTCAGTTTCATACTTATAAGGATACCAAGATCAACACATAAGACAAATTATGACAGAATAAGACCTTACTGTTACTATAGTCAGATGAGATAGATGGATCAATAACTGCAAACTTGATATCTATTGTACTATTTTCCAAAATCAATAAAGATAAGTCCTTTTTCTTCATATATGCAATTGTTTCATTAATCATTTTACAATTAGTCCCTCGGATAAACCCATACAACTTCTTCAAAGTGATAGTTTGATGTGCATGCTTCCTGATTTGATTTATAGTCTATATTTTCAATTGGTTTTCTCATTTTGCATGGTTAAATTCTATTGATTGAGGCCTCAGTCAATTGGTCTGTCATCTGAGAAGTATTACCCTTTTGGAATATCTTTGAATTTGTTCTAGGTTGCATGTACATTTCATAACACCTTTGAAGTGATAAGTTTTCTTGTAGAACTGTCTCTGAAGTTGAACATAGGATTAGAATGATAGTGACTCTATTGCCTATAGTTGATTAAGCCACTGGTCTTTCTTGCTTATTGGATCATGGTCATAGTTTCATTGTTTATAGTTTTGAGATACTATATCCATCTGCTCTATTCAGTTCATATCTTGTATCCATCAACAATTCTTTAAATATTTGCAACATTACATTTAACATTTGAAAGTTTATTGCTCCTAGTTCAAGGATCTCAGTAGTACTTTGCCATACTCTGGGATAAAGAAGTTTGAATCACATATTATCTGCTTTAAAAAGCCTTTAAAGACTTGGAAGATAAGTTTAGGGTATAGGCCCACCAGCCTTGGTTCTGCAGAGCCAAAATTGCAGAAGGTTGATACTTGGAATAGGTTGAAACCTTGTTTGTTGGCAAATCACTTGGGTTTCTCATCATTGGATAGGCAAAATCAATAGGAAATCCAATCTATTGATTTGAGCACCAACACTTACGTCCTTCCTTTCTTTTGTTTTCAACTTTTTTCAAAGCTTAAGGCTTAAAATGTCTGATTTTTTTTATTTTTTGCATCTTTTCAAAATTCAATCTCTAAGAAAATGAGTAACAGTGAAGGTGGCAATAGTAGTGAAATGGAGGTGTAACTGTTGAGGTTAGTAGTGGACACAAACCCAGCTTGTTTAAGTGCCCTTTAACAATCATGGAAACTACAAAGGGCCCTTTCAACAAGAAAAAACCTCTTCTCCAATATGTTACACCTAGGGTTTTAAAGAGAAAAAAAATTCAGGGGGTAGTGGGGTGTGGGACTGTCATGTCTGTTTGACTAACTTTAGAGGCAGCTACACAAGGGTAAAGTCTCATTTTTTGGATATTGCATGCTATGGGATTAAAGCTTGTACAAACCTAACAGAAGAGGAGAGGACAGAGTGCCATAAATTGCACATGGAGGCTGAAATGGGAAAACAAGTTGTGGCAATGCGGACACCTTTTGCAAGTCCATAATCATCTAGGCCTATGTCATCCATTGTTGGCAGTAGTCTTGTTTGCACAAGAGCAAAGAGGAAGGTGGGTGATCATGACAAGAATAATTTAGCTAAAGCTATGTTTAATGTGCAAGCACGAAGAGATAGAGTCTTCCATTGTCAACTTCTTTTTTTCTCATGCCATCCTATTTCATATGGTTTGTTACTCTTATTTCAAACAAATATTGAAAGATATAGTCAATATCGGTCCGTCATTCACACCCCCTGGAGATCATAAGCTACGAACTACCCTCCTAGACAAAATATTTCAAGGTTAACGTGTTAATGGAGGATATGAGACGAACTTGGATAAGAATAGGTTGCTCTATTGTGATGGATGGGTGGACTGATGTTAGACATCGGCCACTCATCAATATCACTGTTGAATCCCCTGTCGGTTCTTATTTTCTCAAAGCCATGAATTGTTTAGGGAAGCATAAGGATGCAAACTTTTAGTTTACCATTTTGAGAGCTTCCATAGAGGAGGTTGGGCCTATTAATGTTGTACACGTGGTCACTGATTCAGCACGTGTGTGTAAATCAGATGGTTCGATGGTTAAGGGTGCTTAGAAACACATCTTTTGGATCCCATGTTGCGTTCATGCATTAACAATGCATTTAAAGACATGCTAGATTGAATGGGTGAAGCAAGTGGTGGCAAAAGCTAGAGAAGTTCGAATTTCCATTTGCAACAACCGCACCTCGCTTGCTCTCTTTAGGTCTTTTTAGGAGTTCCTCAAACCAATTGAGACAAGGTATACCACTTACTTTATTTTATTAAATTATTGGAATTTCAATATATGGAAACATTGGGAAATTAAAATATTGAAACTTCAAACATTTGTATTCTGATTACATAAACATTGAGCTTTATATTTGAATTTTGTGTTAAATATATTATAAATAATATAATTATGTCACTTACTTCATCTTGTTGGAGAGAATGCGTGAGGTGCTTGAGCCTCTGCAATTGATGATGGTGAATTAAGAGTGGACTAGATGGCCTCATTCAAGCTCTCCTCAAGGAAAATCAGTCAAACAAAAGATGCTTGATGACAATTGGTGGTCCACTGTGAGGTAATAAATTGGTGATTTTATTTAAAATCAAATATTTGATTGCTGATTTTCATATTAAATTTCTGATTATAATTCTTTTGAACTTTTTGTTTGCATTTTGTAGATATATTTGCTCTGTCATCTCACCCGTTGTAGATGTCATTATATATGCTGATACAAACTCTCTTAGTCTTGGAGAGATATATGAGACATTTCATTGTATGTTAGGGAAGATAAAACAAACAAGTTTGGCAAAAGATCCTACTTTGGGATCATATGAGCAACATATTAGGCCCATTGTGATGTGGAGGTGGAACACAATGAATAACCCGCTTCATATGGCAGCCTATGCTCTGAATCCCAAATGGTATGCAAAAATGGATGGAAGGGTCCCTCCATGTGATGATCCAGAGGTATTAGATGGGTACACACAAGCCAATGATAAGATGTATCCAAAGAAGCAGGCTTCCATAGTTCACACACAATTTCTTGACATTACAAAACTTCGTGGTCCAACATTGAGTAAAACAACAGGCAAGGTTGGATACAGTTATATTAGCTCAGAGAGACCCTATTGGATAGTGGACATTACACGGAAGGGATACACTACAATTGAAGGTGCTTGGCACTCGTCTCCTTGCACAGATTGTCAGTTTATCTACTAAAGAGGAATTGGCCTACATTTAGCTTTATCCACTTTCTCAAGAGGAATGGAGTTACCTCTACACGAGCAGAGAAGCTATTGGTTGTCATTGTGCTCTCCGACTTCAAGATGTCTGACTCCAAAGTATCGGCAACCTCCAACTTTATAATGGGATGTTGACCCTGAAAATGTGGCCCAAGTTGATGAGGAGACACCGAGGGGATTGGTTGGGATTCCTTTGGATGAGGTGCAGCATGACAGGGTCAATGACTTAGAGAAGGACTATGATTTTGATGTAGTATTGGCAAATGCAGATTAGGAGCAGCAGTGTACTTTGTTTTTTCTTGTATTTTCATTTTCGTATCTGTAACATATAAAATGTTACATATAACAATGTGTAACATAAGGAATGTAACATTTGAAATATATGGGGGAAAGATAAGATATTCCTCTTCTATCCCAAGATGCACAAAGGAAAGATCCAAATTGATCAACCCAAAAAGGATCAATGCACAAATGAATCAATCATTTGGAAATGAGAGCAAAGAAGAAAGTTTTAAATTCCCCGTTTTATGGAAAGGAATGTGTGATAGATTTAGAATGATTAAGGATTTGAATTGAAATGGATAGGAGAAATGCACTAACCTTGAAATATTGCAAACCAAAGAATGTTGTTTTCTAAGGTCTATATTCTGTTTCTGGAAAAACTTAAGTATGATCCGGAAAGGAAACGCAGAGACGAACAAAACCCAAAAATTGTTTTCTGATCCGACACTGTCTTATGAAAAAGGTCGACCTTGACCCACAAATGTCACCACTGACCCAGAAATGTCGATTCTGACCTAGGTCAGGGGTGAGGTCGACCTTGACCTAGGTCAGGGGTGAGGCCGACCCTGACCCAATAATGTCGACCTTGACCTGCACAAGTCCGACAGAAAATCTGTTCACGGATCCCGAAAGTTTGCCGAAAAGGGTATCCAGATCTGAGTCCCAATCCGCAGTCCTGAACCTGTACCTGCAAGAAAAAGAGGTTTGTTTGTTGGGGGGGGGGGA
>MU224290.1:2600980-2615841 GCA_018584345.1 Thuja plicata | reverse complement strand
TCACGGATCCCGAAAGTTTGCCGAAAAGGGTATCCAGATCTGAGTCCCAATCCGCAGTCCTGAACCTGTACCTGCAAGAAAAAGAGGTTTGTTTGTTGGGGGGGGGGGAAGGGGTTTGCTTTAGTCAAACCCCGGTTTTGGAATTAACCTTAAATATATGTAATTGAAAATGCAGAAGTAAACAAAGTAAATGCATAAATTCACCTTGCTTGTACAAGTCCTTGTGGAGGATTCAAATCCTTGAATCCACAAGTATGTAGGCACCAATGGATCTAGAATTTAGAATGTAGGATGTCTTCAATCAATTGCTTGTAGATCTCCAACACCAAGTCTTGAATGGGTTCTTGAATTTGGAAGAGGCTTGGAAGAAGGTGGATGGAGAGATCACCAAAAGGGCACCTATGTAGCTTGAATCCTTCAATGGCCTCCAATGGATCTCCTTCATGAAAATGGATGCTAGAATGCTTGAGGATGGATGAATGCTTGCTTGAATTCTTGCTCCTTAGCTTGCTGGAATTGCACTTGATGATAGTTTGAGAATGCTTGATCACGATTAGAAGACTTAGAGAAAATGAGAGGAGAAAGGCTCCCTTTTCTATGAAATTAGGGCACAATCTTCTAAGGAGGCCGACATAGGAGAATTAAATTCCCATTAAAGCCTTTACCCCTAGGAGAGGACCTATGTTAAATATAATTTAGGAAACGATGCTTCGGAACCTGAAATAGCCGACCCGGAAGCGGGAAACAACTTTTGCAAAGACCGACATCCGGAAACTGGAAGAACCCGAAGTTTGAACCCTAGGTCAAGGTCGAGGTCAACCTTGACCTAGGTCAGGGTCGAGGTCGACATAGACCCAAAAGGTCGACCCTGACCCTGAGGTCAAAGATCTCAGATCTGCAGTCCAGGATGCAAAAATCAGGTTGGAAAGAAGTGGAAAGTGGGGTAGAACAGGGGGAAAGCCAGGTCTAGATCAGGAACCCATTCAAGGTGCTTGTCATGACCCCAAACCACTTACTCAGAAGGCTAAACCAGTATACCATAGAAGTGCTTCCATTTTCCGACTATATAGTATCATAATTGAACATGAAACAATAGGGCAGCAGTGTAGCCTTTGGGCATTTTGTATGTTATTTTTTTAATATCACATGCATATTGACAATGAATTGTGAATTATGAATGCATATTGAGTATTGAAAAGTTCTAATATCAATTGAGTATTGAAACGTTGTATGTTAAGGTTCTATAATGTATAAATGACATGTTCTATCCTTTTTTTCATTAGAATATAATGTATATATGCAAATTTCCCTGTTTATTTTAAATTTTCCCTATATTTTATATGGTCATCCCCTTTGTCATTCCTAAATTGGCAAAAAAAAATGTTGTCTCGAAAACTTGTTCCCTCGTCCCATGTCGTCCTCGTCCCAGAAACTTGGGGTAACGCTGAAAATTAGTAATGAAAATAATTAGTTCTGCAACTCGACCTTGAGGCGCACTGAGAGAGACGCGTCTATGGCCAGCGGACTAAGGTGAGTGCTTTCTATGACTGGTGAACTCTGCAATTTCCAAATCAATCGAAACTTCTCCTACAATGTTTCCTCTACCGCATTTTTAACCCTGTGTGGCTTCAACTGCAATTTGTTTTTGTTTGATTTTTTCAGGATTGTTTTGAAGTATTTGATATAGTTTAAATTTTATATTTATTAATATATTTTATAAAATTTATAAACTATAAATTAAATTGTATTGAAATGCTAATATATTAAATTTTCAACAATATAAATTTAAAAATGGTATATAAATTATATCAATAATATAAATTTTGAAATATTATATTTTATTAGTTGCATATTGTTATATTAAAAAACTGTTATATTAAATTAAATCAAATATAATTAAATTATTTTTATTGAATCAAATTTGATAAACATTTATGTTTCATAAAATAATTATATGATGTATATGATGCAATTTTTATTTATAATGCTATATGATACAATGGTAAAGTATTTTGATAATTGATTGGATAATTACTTATTTAAATATTTTTAAAAATAATTCAGTATTTATCGTGTTAATCACAAGGCATTTAAATTGGTAAAGTAATATCTCAAGTATCTTACATTTCTTAATTTGATGGAGTTTGTGATTTTAGGGAAAGACTTGGATCATCACAAAAAGGGGACATTGCATAACTACTGATAGGAAGGATTTCCTATTGTAAGTTTTCTGTAGCATGTAACCTACCAGGGCAATTATGTGAGTGAGGGTAGATTTGTTTAGAGTTTTTTGGGCAGAAATATACACCTGCAGAAAATGAGGAAAGTTATAATAGAGGAAGGATTTCAACTTAAATGGCTGCAGATACAGTGACACCTTTCAAATACATTTGAAATCTTGGCTGAAATGATTGGTGGTCAATGTGTGGTGATAATTGAAATACCAAGCTGATCATTGTAAGATAATATAAGGGGTAGATGCTCCAAATAACAAAAGAAACTTCTCAATCACAATATTCTCCATTGTATGGTCTCACATGTTCTAAGTTCTAAAACAACATATTTTTATGCAATGCTTGTTATAAACAATAATCAACTGTGGAGCCTCATATCATATATGTCAAGAAACATAAATTCTAGTTGAAATTTTCTTGAGATAAAAATTTAATTTCTCAGTATTTCATAAACAAGGATAGGATCAATCAAGCTTGAACTTCCATAAGAATATTTTTGGAGGTAGCCTGAAAATAAAAAGTATTCAAAGCAAAAGAAAGACTTCCAGGAAATCATCAACCACTAGAAAAATCAGTGTATCTTGGGAATGTCCTAATCATCTAGAATTTTCAGAGGAAAATAAAAAATTGAGAACGGTATAAGATAACTCACATGCATGATGAGTACAGGACAATTCACAAGAGAGATTTTATCAATATTCTGCACACAAGAATGGAACAAGTATATCGTCAGTGACATGCCTAGCATCAGGTAAATATGCACTGTCTTAGCATAACAATTTGAGTGGAGAGAATATTAAATGATCAATACCTTATAGATATCAAACCAGTACGTTCGTTTTACTGGGTACATAACACGTAAACCAGAGAGTATTGGGCTGTGGAGGACAACTGCTCTCAGACGAGGTAACCGTGCTGCCAAGTCCAAAGTCGGACCACTTCCAACAGATTGGCCATACAAAATAATATCCTCCTCTTTTGCACCATATTGCTCTTCAAGACATTTATAGGCGGCTTCAATATCAGCATAAGTGTTGTGCTCACTTGGCTATTACAGAGCACAAAGAAAGGTCAAATTATATCATAATGAGAACAATGACATATCACTTTTACAACTTTTAAACCTGTCAGATATCAACTTGATAACCAAAACAATGAGTGTGTATTTATTACAAGAGTATTACCTTGCCAGTAGACTGACCATACCCAGAATAATCATACCTGCAAAAAGAAGCACCTGACACCTGAATTATCACGAAGTTTGGCAAAACACAGTTCCTATTGACGCAAATAATATAGCATTCAACTCAAACCAGAGAACATGTCTATTTCAAAACAATGAAACTCTATCATTGTCCTGCAACAGTTAGCATGATATGGATGGACTGATACAATATTACATTATCATAAACCAAATCATACAGGTAAACTAGGAAGATTGCCAATGCTGAAATGCAGTATCCATAATTTGGTCACATGTTGGCCTTACAATTTTACAGACAGGCTCAAAGGACTGCTAAAACACTATCCATAGTACAAAAAGCATATTATTTTGGAAAGGAAGCTGCCATATCATCACACTAGCTGGATAACAGAGTAGATAATTTAAGACCATAACACAAAAAAAAGGGTTGACTGAACAAACGCAAATTATCTGGATGATCTGTTCCTGCCTGATCTGTGAACATTTGTTACATTCCAAACCTAAGCTCAATGGAACTTTCTAAAATGTGTTTCTCTTCAATGATAGATAAATCGTGTTGAATGCACCCCATCGACACCATGCAGTACTCTTATTTCAATGCTTATTCAAGCTAGCTGCATACAAATCGAGTTTCGCCCTGTCCCCTAGGCACAGATCGACTTTCACCCTGTCCCTGCCATTTTTGACTGAAATTTGGCAAGGAGTCAGTTCACAACCTTCAAGCCTTAGATTTGCGATTACAGCTCATTTCGAGACTTGACAGTCAGAAATTCAAGTCTGAAAGTTCACTTTTTCTATTCCATTTCGAGGTGCATTCAAATCCTCTTCCATCCTCTTTTACATCAGTTTTCTCAATTGATTTAGATCAGATCTATGCTTATTTAGTCTCTTACATATCAATATCATTCCTTTCTTTCTCAATCATAAACAACAAAAGGAATCAAAACCCTTCAAGCATAGCTATTGCATTGGCATCTTCCAAGAGGTGTTGATCATACTTGTCTTGAGGTGGTTTTGCATTCTAATGTATCTTACGAATTGGGGAACATAGTCCTTTTGCATGATCCCCATTTTATATTATACAAGTTTGTAGCAAATTTTTGCTTAAGACATCATAATAGTAAATGCTTCCTTAATCAAATAGATTTGAATGATTGGCAACAAAAGTGGGTAAGTAAAATTCAGGCCTATGACTTTGACATTAAAAATGTTAAGGGGGAATAATAATGTGGTGGTTGATGCTTTGTCTAGAAAACCTCATTTGCATTCTATCTCTGACATATCTGCTGATTGGAGATCATTAATTACAGCTAAGTATATCAAAAATCCATTTGCTAATGATATTGTGGAAGGTAAGGTGCAAGATGACAAGTTCAAATTAGTTGATGTGGTAATTCTTTTTAACAAAGGACGAGTGTACATCACACCAGAATCTAAAGGAAAGGAAAGGATTTTAAAAGCTTGCCATAATATCCCTCTTGCTGGTCATCCAAGTTTCTACAAAACATATAAACAAGTGAGAGCACTTTTTTGGAAAGGATTGAAAAAGATGTAATGGAGCATGTGAGAGAATGAAAAGATTGTCAACAAAACAGGAGCATGTGTTCCCTGCAGGGTTTTTGCAGCCTTTGCCCATTCCAAATAAGAAATGGAACAGCATAACTATGGATTTTATCACCGGGCTGCCAAGGGTCCAAGGTAAGGATTGTTTATATGTGGTGGTGAATAGACGCACAAAATATGCACATTTTCATGCAATATTATCAGATTTTAAAGCACCTCAAGTTGCAGATTTGTTTTTTAAAGAGATTTTCAAACCTTGTGGGTTACCAAAAACCATTGTAAGTGATAGGGACAGCAGGTTCCTTAGTATGTTTTGGCAAGAGCTATTTTGTTTGACGAGGACTGAATTGACACCTTGTACCAGTTACCACCCACAACCAGATGGGCAAACCAAAATAGTAAACAAGTGGATCAGGGTTACTTGAGAAACTACGTTACAGGACAGAAAACAGCATAAATTAAGTGGTTACATTTGGTTGAGTACTGCTACAATACCACTCGTCACACGTCAATACCACTCGTCACGTTACAGGACAGAAAACAGCATAAATTAAGTGGTTACATTTGGTTGAGTACTGCTACAATACCACTCGTCACGTTTCAAGGCGCTCTATGGTTACGATGCTACTTTTGTGGATTTGATTTTTACTAACAATAGAGTCCCTAGCGCTTAAGATGTGGTCCAACAAAGCAAGGATATTATGGTAGCCCTCAAGGAGAACTGACAAGGTGCTCAAAATCAACAAAAGTTACATGTTGACCAGCACTAGACAAAAAGGTCATTTGAGGTGGGTGACATGGTGTTTTCGAGGCTGCAGCACTATAGACAGTCATCCATTAAGAAAAGTGGAGCAGAAAAATTGAAACCACGCTTCTATAGTCCTTATCCGATGGTAAGAAAGTTGGGACAGGTTGTGTATGAATTGGAATTGCCACCCAACAGCAAAATTCACAATACATTCCATGTCCGATTAATTGGAAGCTCTCTATAGTGAAGAATCATATTTTAAACATTAAACAATATCTTCAACAGGTGAAGGGAGTTGCAAGCTACTTTTCTAACATTTTTCAAGTAGGATGTTAATTACAAACAAACAAGCTCTCTGTACAGTGAAAAAGTAATAAGCATTTGAGAACTTGGAAAGCGAGAATGTTATTAGTGCAGCTGATCGCATTGGCATTGGCATTGTTTGTGAATCAACTAATACCTTTGATGAAGAAGAAGATGAAGATCAAGATTTAGAAAATCCATTAGGTGATTGAAACTTAGTATAAAGTTCCAATTGTTAAAACTTAAAAGTCAAAACAATGATACTTGAACTCAATATTATTTTAATATTTTAATGTTGATAATAGATATGATGCTATGATTACAAGTTTATAGTGTTTTTGTTGTGTTTATGATACTATGTGGCATTCTAATCTTATTCATGCTTATAGGCTATATATATATATATATTATAGGCTATATATATATATATATATATATATATATATATATATATTATTTTTACATGTTTTTGCAATAACGAACCCAAAAGAACCCAAACCCCATTTCAAAATTTTGCTGTACTGGCGAACCGATTCTTCAAACCCAAACTTGAACCCGAACCCGAACCCTTTGGTACCTGAGGAGGAGAGGGCTGAAGCATTTCCAAAGAAGGGCAGTCTAAATCCAACCAATAGGATGATTCCAAAGATGTAGTAGGGATCAGCGTCCCTTTATAACCTTGAGGGCATGGTCCCAAGACAGGATAAGGGCTTGGATCGGTAAACTATGAGGGAACCTACTGAGTTGGGTCTCTAAGTGCTTTGGTTGCATTTGAGTCTTCTCCTTTCTCAAACTGAAGTAGTAATAAGATCAGACTTGACATTAAAGAATTATAAATAGTACAAGGAACCAAATTACTTAATATCATTGAATCTTTGATAAATGAACAATCTTCTTTACTTTGAACCATGTAATAATATATGGATTTGAATCATTGTATCTTTGTCAATTCAACTTAGGACATGAGAATATTAAATATGGGTTCATTCTGGCAGTAACTGGGTCCAAACCTAGCAGGGCATTACATTGTATGTGTTCAATTGGTCTATTCTAGTTTGAATGGCTCCTTAATTTAACAGTGCTAATTTATCTCTGGGTGAGGACACTTGTATAAACCTTCAACTAACCAATGAAAAAATACATCCATTGTCAGATACTCCCGCTGGGATATCATTGAATAGTTCAGTGTGAGAGTAGCACCTCTTCTTCAATCAGGCAACCCTTCAATAAAAGCTGTGCTTCCACCTACATTACTCGGTACCTATGCTCAATCCTTATTACCTTTCTATATCATCTTGTGCGTGATGTTTCAATTATAATGGATAGTTGTTGATTATTAGTAATTTGGTAGATTAATCTCCTCTATGCATTCAGATCCATAAGCTGGCATCAGAGTACCAATTTGACGCTAGGATGAAGAGAAGTAACTGCAGAAACATAACATATATTGACAGAACACAATAGGATGAAGGCCTATTAGATTTACAATAATGAAAGGAAATAGTGAAGCATTGTCCGAGGAGGTAGAAGAAACAAAAGGTTATGTGTACTAGATATTGAACATGTTAGTACAAGAAGCTGAAACTTAAGGGCATAATCTCAGATATCCAAATCAAAACACAGCAATACAAGTTAAATAACTACACTCAGGTGGATTCATTATAGAACTAAGAATATAATTTAGAATTGTGCTTTACAACATGAACATCAGACAAGACAGTGTATCGAATCCCTTCAAGCAGCATGCTGAATAGAAGTAGATATAGTAACTACTCTGAGCTTGTCACACTGTTTGTTGGCAGTTCTTGGGCCTTTTCATCGGCAGTTAACTGATAGAGTAGAAAATTTAGGCAACAGATTAAAAAAATGGATTCATCGATTTTGCAGAGACCCGCTGTACCAATTGTGTTAGAAATACCCACACAGATCTATAGAATTGATTGAGGCAGTGATTTGTTTAAAACTTTATATGAATCAGATCAAAAAAGCTATGATAAGCTTTAATTGATTAAAAGATCCTTCCATCGGGTCATTGAACTGACACGTCACAAAAATTATGAAACGGATAAAGAAATCAATTCACAGATTTTGCAGAGACCAGCTGCACCAATTGTGTTACAAATACCCACACAGATCTATAAAACGGATTATAGCAGTGACACATTTACATGAACCAGATCAAAGAAGCTACCTTTTAATCAGCAGTTAACTGATAGAGTAGAAAATTTAGGTAACAGATAAAAAAATAGATTCGTGGATTTTGCAGAGACGAGCTGTACCAATTGTGTTAGAAATACCCACACAGATCTATAGAACTGATTGTGGCAGTGATATGTTTAAAACTTTATATGAAACAGGTCAAAAAAGCTATGATAGGTTTAATTGATTAAGAGATCCTTCCATCAGATCAGTAATAACACGGCAGAAAATTTATGAAACGGATAAAGAAATTAATTCACAGATTTTGCAGAGACCAGCTGCACCAATTGCGTTACAAATACCCACACGGATCTATAGAACGGATTACAGCAGTGAGACATTTATATGAATCGGATCAAAGAAGCTCTGATAAGTTTTAATTGATTAAGAGATACTTTCCATTGGGTTTGGTGGATTAAATAAGTTAGACTGCACTATGACGAAACATTTCAGAATGCATGGTGACCATCCCTGAACTTTGTTCAAAACTCAAACCAAAACACAAACACAACATGAATAACAAACACTGCATGGTGCATACAATATTGAGGGTAAAATTTGGAACAAAACCAACCAAAGGAATGATAAGCATCCTTCTCTACACATGTGTCTCATAAATGTCATCAATTGTATCACATTATAAAAGATTGCTGTCATTAACCGAGCAACAACATAACAGCAATGAAACATAAGATGAAATAATTTATAATTGCTAAATGCTAAGTATTAACAAAGTCACTATTAAGCATCAGAAGACTCAATATTCTGGTTCAGTGTAACAATGAACTGTGAAAAGGCACAGTTAAACAACCTGAGCACAGATACTCAGAAAAAATCAAATCAGCACATACAAAATGTTACCCAGACTCATTCATTAACCCCATTAGGAGTGAACAATAGAGACATAAAATGATCCTACATCCATATTGGATTCAAGAATGATAATAACAATCCTTTCTGTAAAAAAGTAAGATTTTCAAGTATTGAATTTACAAACAACAACCTATAAAAGCAAATCTTTGTAAAAATTTTGGGGTAACACACAAGGTATATGAAGACAGCCAGAGCCTTACATGTGATAGCAATTATCAAGAAATGTCATATAATATTTAACATAGTTCCAGAATATATTAGAAGATGTATACAATACTAAAAGTAAAAAGTATTAGTTAATTAAACTCTTCATTCAAGAACGCTAATTCATCTTTCACAGACATATAAAAGCAAATCTTTGTAAAAAGATTGGTGTAACACACAACGCATATGAATACAGCCAGAGACTTACATGCAATAGCAATTATCAGGAAACGACATGTAAAATTATAATATAATTCCAGAATATATTGGAATATGTATAAAATACTGAAGTAAAAAGTATTAGTTAAACTCTTCATTCAAGAATTGTAATTAATCTTTCACCGTCTTAGTTTATACCTTAATAAAGATTTAGCTCATGGCTGTGAAAGGCGTTGCTAACCATTCATTGTTTCCCTTATTAAAGCACTTGTCATTAAAATTTCTTCTTTACTTATTTTAAGCTTTTAACATCTGAAAAGTGTGCATGCTTCATCCATATGATAACATATGGGAGCATTAAAGACACATTCACTCATGCACACACCCTGGTTAGGAAGTGTTTGCTGCATATTTGAACATTAAGTTTCACCCCCAACTGTTTATTGGTTTTTCAAAAAGCAATACACTGAGCTCCATTGACTCTGATTCTCTTGCAAGAAAGAAAGGAGAAGTGTTCTCCAAGTGCTGAAGTTCTCTCAAACATACTTGCAGAATGAACACACTTCTCCAAAAATCCTAAAAGCATCAAAACCACCCTAGTAAATACTAAAAAAATTAGTCTCGCCTGATAAAAAAAATCGAAGTTGATAACAAATTGTTGGCTCCAGTTTAGCAGTGAAAAAGGATTTATACATTTTGCAATCAGCATACTAAAGAAAGCTAGCCGGAGATTACAAAAAATACAAGGAGATAATCACAGTGTTTTGATGTTTCTGCGCAACTTCTACTAACTTCAAATTATTGTACTAAAAAGTAAAAGATGTCATTAAAAGATGTGAATTGAACCAGCATTTCTGAGACTCTACATCTGGTAATGATAACTGTAGATATACCTATCTCTCGAGAGCCATAAAAGTTTATTCTTCACGCAGCACTATAATTCCAATCAGCCAAATCCAAAATTTAGTAGAATAGGTAACCCTCGATTGTCAATGTTAAACTAAAGGAGGTCGATGATTTGCGCACCAGAATGAGTATCAGGATGTTTATCCTCCTGACAACTTGAAAAGTAAAAGTTTACACTGACATGAACAGTAATGAAGATCATATTAAATAAACGTGGCACAATGTTGGCTCAAGAAAACTTTCAATAGTAAAATTTGTCGGAATATTAAATTTCATACTATTAAATCCGGAAGATGAATCGAGCCTCGGAGACAGCTACAAAAGAAATACAGCAAGAATGGGGCGGTTTCAGGATGTAAGCCTATAACTCTTCCAAAATCAAGAAAACAATGTAATGGATCCTACAAAAGACAGCGTAGCAAACAAGGTATGGAAAAATCATATATGTCGTTTAAAAGAAAGAGATCCATGCGCTACGAACCCCATAAGATTAACTCGAAGGTGAAGGCTGAGCTCGACAAATAGTTCGTACATCTGGCCCAAATCTGCAGCATTTCCATGGGAATACAAAAGAGTCAAGGAAGCCGTAGGATTCCTCACATACATTGCCACTATCTCCTGGCCTCTCCTCGTCGGCAGCTTCAGCACCTCCACATTCTCCCGCTGTGGAACGTCCGTCATCATCAACCGTCCCCTCTCATCATCAACCGTTATCTTATAAGACGCCGGATTTGGCGGAAAGAATGCGAATTTTGCCGCCATGGAAGAGGTTACTCCACCCATTCTTGCCTCCCCCTCACACACAAATCCTGCTACTGCTCTATATCCGCCTCCAAACCCCCCGCCCTGTCTAATTAACAGCTCGCCTTCCTGCCAGGTAAACGAAAAAGCTCAGTTCCTCCATCGTCCGATTTGTCTAACCCTAGCCCTAGATCTCTAACAAATGTATTCCATTGTCCGATCGAGTCAGCAGCGGGGCACAAATTTATGAGTGAATGGGACGAAATGTAGCAGAATTCGAAGCCTTCCAAGTTTGGCCCGATCGTGCAGAAGCGGTAGCACTGCTTTCTAGATTTTTTCTGTGATGTATAAGTAGAGCCCTGTAATCAGGAAAGGCCTCAGATTCTGTGCCTCTTGATCCCCAGGTCATATGATCGTTTTCTTATTTGATTGAAATTTGAAGCCGGTGGTCATGTTAGGACACTGCTCCCGCCTCCTCCCACTGTTTTGCCAGGTGACGTCGTATTGATAACTTATTCAGTATTTGTTTTTGGCTCTCTTTTGGAATCTTTTATTAAAAGAGTGACTTTCAGACGCGTAAGTTTCAGGACAGGAGTTCGACTCGCCCGGCGTCAGATAATGTTTGAACGACAGTCAAAGGCATTTTTTTATTATTTTAATGGATTTATGTCCCTTCAACACGGTTTCCTCATTCCGCCTTTTTGAAGTTGAAATACACTGGTTAACCGCGACAGGAGACAATGAGTGCTCTATTTTTCTTTTTCCTTTTCCTTTTCCCCACAACAATTTTTCATCCAATGCTTACCCTACCTACCACAACTCTCCCACTATCGCTACACATGATGATGGAACACACCAAACATTACTTTCATTTACTACGCCTAATGCCCCTAACCATGAGTGTGCTCTAAATTAACTTTTATTTTGTAACTACTCCTCATAATTAATCAATTTCAAAGATAATTACACATAATAATGTTTGCCACCATCTCATATCAATTAGTTAAAGAATACTAGTTTTTCTTTTATCTTTTAGGTTTTAAATTTAGATATAATCGAAATTTTCATTCTTTATGTTTTGTTGTTTAAGTTATTCTATTCATAGATTATAAAGTTTGATTCAAATTGTCAATATAAACATTACTATTTTTTCCTCAAAAAATGTTTAGATCTAATAATACATAATGTGAAAACCTACTATAGATAATAACTTGATTGCACAGTTCCTGATGTTGAAGAAACCAAATAATAATCAACACATTGATTAACATAAACTAGATTGGCTAAGTACATAATCAAATGAGAACACCCAAATATATACAAGATGGGTGTAAGGTGAGAAGGTGTGAACTTACTATGACTACTCTCAAATGTGAATAGCATGTGTGCACATGTGGAGGGTGATAAACAAATGTTTGTAAGAGGGAACTACTCAAGATTTTGCAACCACCTCGAGTACCTAAGGGTAAAATTATATATGATTTGATTGGTTCTTCTTCTAGAAGTGTTGAATAGGTTGTAGGTATGGGATACAGAAGGAATAATATTCCACCATGAGATGAAGCTAAAGAATCAAGAGATACTCTAAGAGGAATTCAAACAAGACAATAACATGTGGCCAATGTTCTTAAATAACCTACATTAGCTATACAACAATTAAGTGCAACAAGATCTCAGCTAGATCATAGTGTTGGTTGTAGCACAGTTGGTTCCCTAAGAGGTGGAATAATTCCCAAATGCTCTTCATAGAAAATGCAGGTATTGCAGGTGAACAAGCAGATGGAGATGAACCGCAAGGTGACTGGATTCATGATCTACCCCCCAGTCAGCCTCTCCTTTTAGAAAAGATTCTTCAATCAAAGATTCTCAAGAAGACCATAAAGAACACCTACTTGCAGTACTTAGTGAAAAGGAAAGCACTTCCAGATATTGATGCTACATGGATGACTGAATCGGATATTATAAAGCATGGCTTCACTGTGAACCAACTCACCTCAAGTAGGAACTTGAGTTCTCTTTCACCAAGGGAGTATGGTGCAGGAGCCCCAACATCCTAAAGGCATCTTCAACGTGTCCTACACATCTAGGACTTCTTGTTTTCAATAATGATCCATTTGTAAGACCTAGTGCCAAGATTTGATCTTTATGAACCACTCGGTCAACTATGGTCAAAGGATCCATAAATCTTGGATTTGAGTTATTTTTATGTTGTAGGTATTCCTTAAGTAGGTTTGGTCCATTAGTGACCCCTAGGAAAGTGAGCAAAAATCAAAGTGAGGAGTGCTCCTAGACTCGAATACCATGTTGGAGAAGCCAAGATCCAAGAGGCACAACCAAATAATCACTCACAAAGTGTATAAACTGGAACAAATAACAATTGACACATCAATTAACATAAATTGGATTGATGAAGTGTATAATCAAATAAGAACACTTAAATATATATAAGATGGGTATGGGGTGAGAAGGTGCAAACCTACTATGACTAACTCTCATATGTGAATGACATATGTGTGCACGTGTGGAGGGCCATGGACAAATGTTTGTAACTTGTAACACCCTTGTAACCCTAACATAACCTAGTAGGTATTTCGACCTTGAGTATGTATATTTTGATGTTATTTAGTTAAGCTTGTTGCATGTTGTAAGACGTCTTGATGCCTTCATTTATTCTTTGTGGGTAGGATACTGCCTGAAGTGTGTATATAGAGTTACTTGTCTAATATATTTTGGTAGCTTAATTGTAATGATACCTAATGATGCCAAGTTAATGATGGACCTATTGTAGAATCAATTTTGTCAGACTATGCATGATGAATTTATAAGTCAACATGTTGCTTTTATCATATAGACATTTTAATGTTGTTAGATTTATTTATTATCATATGATTGTTTTTCTTTATGCTTCCCTATTTTCAGTATATGTGTATGTTCATGACCTTAAGGAAATTGATCAGATGTGATAGATCTCTTTCTTGTTTGAAGGCATTAGTACCATATTATGATTAGATCAGGTGTGATTTGATGGATACATTGGTATTGAAGGATTATTGTTATGTTTTATGATTATGTTTACGTGATAAGTATATGATAATTATTATTTAGTGATTATGATTATGTATTAACCCATGACTCTGCTAATGACAGTGTAGATATGATTATGTTTTATGTATATATTATGTTGATCCCTCTATAGCGTGCTTGTATGATGAGGGACAAAGTCGTGTTCCTCCCTTGTAAGTCCCACACAATGTCTTGCTCCACTTCATTGTATATACTATTTTCGGTGATGTATCTGTGTGTGTGTGCGCGCTTCATCTTTCTGATACAAGTTTGCAAGTACCAGGCATCGACTCCACCTGAATTAGTGGGTCTAAGCATGCCTTCCAATCCTTGATGGTTGTTAAAGGGAGATAGTGTCAAGGCCCACTCTAGCTTAACCCCTACCATCATTCTGATTTAGGGGTGATGATGATCCTGAGTTACCTATATTGGGTTGTCAAGGCAACAAATTCTTATTTGCCTATTGTTCTCTGGGCATGACTTATTTTGAGCATGTGTTTATGTGATTTCATGGTTCTTGGTATTTGATAATGTATGTCTTTCAGAGTGGTTCTATTTGGGTTATCTTATTTTAGGATGTCGTTGTTTCTGACCTTGTGTCTTTTGGTCGTATGAGTATTTTGGTCATTTCTATGGTTGTGATCCTATGGTTAATTGATTGATT
>MU224290.1:2559520-2596283 GCA_018584345.1 Thuja plicata | reverse complement strand
GAATAACCAGAAATGAGAAGGCAGAGCTTGAAAGAGGCTACCTGTATGCTTTGTACTTCGACCAGACCACCCTTCCAGCGCCCAGACCCCGCAATGTACAATAGGAAGAAAGACTTACCAAGCTTCTATTTTTAGTTGCCACTTAAAGCGTTAAATATACTCCATCATGCGAGTATTAATAGGATTTTTAATACCAAGTGGTGATAAGCAATAAATGCTTTCAAATCAAATTAACTCTTCGGGATCCGCCACCTTTTCGATCATCATCATTCAATCTCAAACCAAATATTTCTAATTCATGCAAGTGATTGCCTCGTTTTCCGTGTACTGGCCCGCCCAATGAAATCACGCCACGTCAACCAGCGCGTCTTATCAGGACATTGCATCATTATTGATCACGCCGGCAGCCCGTTTGAACTACTTTGAACTCCTTCGAACCGGAGTTCGAAGAGGTTCAAAGAGGTTCAATCCCTCTCAAGAGGAAAATGCCGCGCGCTTTCCTACATAACACATCGTTAGTAATAAAGGACTTAGGCCGCTTTTGAACTCCTTCGAACTACTTCGAACCGGAGTTCGAAGAGGTTCGAAGTGATTCAAATGAATCGAAAGGATATGTTATCGGTTTTAAAATGGACCAAACTGGTACAAACGACGCTGAAAGCTTGGATTTGACAAACTCAAATGCGCGAAGGCTCGTGGGAGGACTAACAAGGTGGCAGAATGAACAGAGCGAAGCTTTGACTAATGAAGACACGAGAACTTGAAAAGTTCAAAATATGGCGACTCCTACTCACCCAACACACCTCTGTCAAACTTCTTTTCAAATGACTTGTCATTACTTCTGTCATCTTTTCTTTTGTTAGGACATCTTGCAACAAAGTGTCTAATCTCTTTACAATTAAAAAAAACAGGTGGTAATTTACCTTTGCCTCTCTGCATTTTTCTAGCCATAAGTGCTTCAATTTCATCAAGATCTTCTTCTTCACTTCCACTATCACTATCTTTTCTCATAGTGTGTTTATGACTTGATTTACTTATTCTCAAAGAAGATTTGAATGCAGACTCTATGTTTGGTAGGAACCTTTTATCAAAATTATTCATCTCAAATGAAATCAGTCTTCCAATCAAACTATCTAGAGTAACATTTATATTTGCTACTGCTTTCATTTCTTGTACATGGCAGATACTCTAATAGCATAAGTAGGCAGTAAGGTTCTTAGAATTTTACTTACCACTGTATCTTCATCTAGTACACCTCCAACTCCTTGGATACCTCTTTGATACTTGTGTTGTACTGTGTGATGTTTTCACCTTCATCCATTCTGAGATCATCAAACTTTCCTCTAAGGCTTTATGCCTTGACTCTCAGAACATTTTTATCACCACCATGTACAAGCATCAATTTTTCCCACATCTGCTTTGTAGTTGTGCATGTTTTGACATCTTCAAATTCAGCATCGGAGAGTGAGGAAGTAAGCTCTATCATCATGCTTCTCTCTCATTTATTAAACTATGGGTGCTCCTGTGGGCAACACATATTCAGTATCTAAGTATTGAGTAACATCATTTCCAATACTTGATAAGAGGAGTCTTATTCTGCTTTGCCATGAAGCAAAGTTGTCTTTGTTCAACTTGGGCATATCTCATCTGTTCATCTTGTGATCTTTAGCTTATAGGTCTTGAAATGTTCCTTCTAAGAACACAAGCTTTGATACCAATTGTTAGTAATAACTGAGAAGGGGGGTGAATCAGTGGCCTCAAATTAATCCTTAAAACTTATTACCACTTTAAGCCTCTAGTTATATTCAGTCCTACAAGATGAATGCCTTGAAATACTTATATCAAATTACTACTTGTCGGAATGCTTTGTAAAACCTTCTTCTGTATGTTTACCGATAAGCAGTCTTCTATTTACCGAAACATAGTAAATAACTAGTGTATACCCGATTAATCTATAATTACTTATGTGAAATGCAAAAAAATAAAGTAATGACTCATAAACACATGACACATGGCTTTTTAACGTGGAAACCCTGTTAAGGGAAAAACCACTGTGACCGGTACCCCAAATTTTCACTCTTTTGAAGTGAGCTCGGTTAAGAACCAACCCTGTTAAAGGTTACAACCACACTTTTAGGTGTAACCTTGTTAGAGGATTTAAATAGATAGTTTATCACTTAGTATCTGACATCTAATGCTACCATCCTTGATCAAACACTCACTTGGCCTGTTAATAGGTATCGGGCATATCCAATGCTACTTTGTATGATCAAACTTTTTGATACTCCTTGGGATGTATCTCAATTACAAAATAATTTTAAGTTCTTCTCGATTAAGAGAATTGATACTTCAATGGTTAAACTAAAACAGTAAATTGATCTGTTCACATATACAACTAGAATTGTATATTTTTAGATATATTGTAAGTGCATTACCTCCCTGATCAATATTATCAATTCAATACCTTCGCTCCACACCATTCTACTCTATGATATTGTCTCACTGTTCATCGGTGTCTGCAAAATTTAGCTCTTTCCTCAGCTTGATTGATCAGGTCTGAATGAAGACTTTCTTCTCCTTCAGAATCTCTTTAGCATCTATTCTCTTGTCACTCTCCTCTTCATAATGAATAAGCTTGTCTCTTAAATAGACATGATTTCACCATTTCTTGGCTTTCTTGATTCTTGGCGTGATCCACAATTCTTGCCACTTAGATTTAAAGCAAAACTCCAGTTTAATCTCATAGAGATCTTCTTGCCAACTGGACAAAGCAGCTTTAAATCCTTTACTTAACTCTGCCTTTATCTTGTCGATTAAAACAATGATAAGTATATGTTAAGTCTATTTTTAGCTCTTGACAGCTAAGCATTTTGTCATTTTTGAACTCTTTGTTTTTTCGCTCAATACTTCAGTTAGTCGTCGATGACAACTGACTATTCTGTCGGTGTGACTTAAGTTGTCTTCGGGATCTCTGCCCGTCGGGCAACACTGTAATTCTGTCTGTCAGGTTACATTGTGCTTTTCTAGTTAGGAAACACTGTGACTTTGCTCGTCAGTAATGTTGTGCATTTGCTCGTGGGGTAACACTATGACTTTGCTCTTTTACTCTGTCCGTCGGTGTGCACTCCATCGATGTATACATTCACTTTGTGAATACTTAAATTTTATGCATTACAGATAGCATAGCCTTTGAATCATCGATTCTTTGAAGTCTTTAGCAGTATGTCCATGACCATACAGATTATATCAAGTTAACATCAATGACAATACAATACATTAACTAATTTAATGCCTTGCATGAACATCAACTTAACATCTTCAAACATTCAATTTTATAGCTCATCATTGACTTGGGAAGTAATATATTTTCCATAACTCATTTACTACCACACTTATCATGAAGATCATTGAGTTTCCTTAGCAGCTATCTGGTCATTGTTGGGCATGAAAGAAGGAGATCAACTTGGGAAAATTATAAGATTGTAAGTTTAAAGCTTGGATGTTCTTATTTTTGAATATGTAATTGTGATAGAACTGAACTCATAGTCATGTTTTATTATCTATCATTCATGTCATAAACCACAAATATTCGTATGAAACTATTGTTCATAGTATTTTCAGACATAAAGTAGTGATAAGGGAAATGTTTGCTATGACATTGTTTTGTTCTGCTGAAACTCATGACTGTATGTAGATTCTATTTTTGCTACATAATTGGCTTGACATTTATGAAAATTTGCCTTCTAGTGAATAAATGTTTGAACTATGTCTTGCATCATTGATTTACGTTAAAAAATAAGGAACCAAAATATTCAGACTGAAGCTCTCGATCAGTTTGCACATGATATTTTTGACAAAATGTTTGAATACTAAACATTTAAGAATTTCAGCCAAGAGTCTCATTTTGGGCAAGATTTTCTTAGGGCATCTTATAGTGGTATTTAGAGAGAAGGTCATGACAGCCTTTGGGTATCTTACAATTTGATGCAACTGATTGACAAAGAATTAAGGTATCATAAGAGGGAACTACACAAGATTTTGCAACTACCTCGAGTACCAGAGGGTAAAATTGTATATGATTTGATTGGTTCTTCTTCTAGAAGTGTTGAATAGGTTGTAGGTATGGGATACAAAAGGAATAACAGGCCACCATGAGATGAATCTAAATAATTAAGAGATACTCAAAGAGGAATTCAAACAATACAGGGACAAGTGACCAATGTTCTTTAACAACCTACAGTAGCTATTCAACAATTAAGTGCAACAAGATCTCAGTAGAATCATAGCATTGGTTGTAGCACAGTTGGTTCCCCAAGAGGTGGAATAATTCCCGAATTCTCTTCAGATAGGCCTTTGATGCCTAATTTTTTTATGATAATGATGAAGAGAAAGTGAATAACATTGAAGCAGTAGTGGTTATACCTAATGACATTATGACTATGCATGATGAATAGGATCTACTATCACTTAATATCAAAGCATATTTAAGTTTCATACAATATATGGGGAAGCAAAGAAAAATCGAAAGGCAGGGAAAGAAAGAAGGCCTAAGACTCAAAAAAAAGATTTGGAGAATGTTATGAACAAGTTGACCCTTCCTACATTTGATAGCGGCGTAAGACAATTGCTCGTGCTTGGATACATAACTTAAATACCTTCCAGACACTTAAACCCGTGAAGGAAACATAGGCTATTAAATTTGTACTATGCACTTAGATGGGGCAACATACGATTGGTGGCATCATAGTCTCCTAACACAAGATCATGAATTGATTAATTATTATGAAGAGTTCAGTACTAAGCTAATTGCTCATTTTGACAGGAAGGACATAGAAGTATACTACAAGGAGTTGGCACAACTGAAACAAAGTGGTTCATTGGACTCTTTTATCAATGATGTTTAGAGAATTTTAGTGATGGTTCTAGATATGTCAGAGAAAAGGAAGGTCATGCTATTTATTGAAGGTTTGAATGATAAAATCAAAGGATTTGTGAAGGTCCTCAAACCTCACTCTCTACAGGATGTAATTAAAAAAGCAATGGACCTAGACACTTCATCCACTTATTTTCAACAGCCTAAAGGAAATTCCAGAAGCTCTAAATAAAATCAGAAAATTGATAATCAACCTACTATTATTCATCCTAAGATGGATTATGAAACAAGAAATGAGCTAAGGAGGAATAAACTATGTTTCACTTGTAAAGAACCATGGACTATCAAACATAGGTTCTAGGGAAAAGGGAAAGTATATTTAACATTGAGGTAGTTTTAGAAGATGAGGAAGTGCAGATTAAGGACAATAAATATGAGGACAATGATGACGAGGAGCCCTCAATGGCAAAAAATTAAAATAGGTTGACCAACCTAAGGTCGCCATTGCTACATTGTTAGGAGTTCCTTGGTAGTATCCCTTTCGATTAAGGGGAGTACTTGAGGGGTAACTAGTATTTTGTTTGGTAGACACGGGAGCTACATACAACTTTATTGGTGAGAAACTAGTTGTAGAGTGTGGATTATAGGTCAAGAAATTCCCAAGTTTTAAGGTGATGGTTGCTACTGGGGGAATATTGAGTTGATCTATAAAAATTACTTAGCTTGGTATTCAATTCGGGGTCTACACAATTATTGATATCTTTTGTTTGATCAAGCTAGAACAATTTTATGTGGTTCTGGGCATGTAGTTGTTAGTACTAACTAAGAGTGGGGAGTGAATCAGTGGCCTAAAAAATATTCCAATTAATCAACCCAAAAACTTAGTACCACAATATTAAGCCTCTAGTTATCTTCAGTCCTATAAGTTGAATGCCTCCAAATATACTTATCAAATTACTACTGCTCAAAATACTTTGTTAAACCTTCTTTTGTATGTTTACCGAATAGCAGTATGTTGATTTACTGAAAAATAGTAAATTATTTAGAGTATACCAATCAATCTAGTTAAGCTATGTGTAATGCAAAACACTAAAGTAATGACTCATAAACACATTGACACGTGGATTTTTAATGTGGAAACCTTGTTAAGAAAAAAACCACTTGGGACCGGTAACCCAAAATTTTCACTCTTCTGAAGTGAGCTCGGTGAAGAGCCAACCCTGTTAAAGGTTAAAAACACACTGTTAGGTGTGACCTTGTTAGAAGATTTAAAAGTTTAGTCTGTCACTTGATATCAGGCGTCTTTATGCTACCGTCCTTGATCAAACTCTCTTGGTCTATCAATAGGTATCTGGCATCTCATGTTATCTTCATGATCAAACTTTTTGATACTCCTTGGGATGTATCTCAATATAGAAAGGATCTTTAAATCCTGCTCGGTTAAGAGACTTTCTGCAACAATGGTTAAACTAAAACAATATGATTTTTTCACATATACAACTTATACTTGCATATTTTCAAATCTATTGTAAGCTCATAAAATCAATCTGATTATTATGTCCTTTTAATACCTTTGCTCCACTGTTGTTCTGCTCCATGTCTGCAGAACTGCTTAGCTATTTCCTTAGATTGATTGATCAGGACTGTATGAAGTTGTTCTTCATCAGTTTCTCTCCAGCATCCTCTTTTTCATTCACTCCCCTTAATTCATAATGAATTAAGTTGTCTCTATATAGACATGATATAACCGTTGTTAGGTTCTTGATTTTCTTGATCTTGGCGTGATCCACAATTCTCGTGAATCAGATTTAAAGCAAAACTCCTATTTTGTCTTGCAGAGATCTTCTTGTCAACTTGACAAAACAACTTTAAATCCTTTACTTATCTCTGGCTTTATCTTGTCAATGAAAACAATGATAACCACCAGTTAAGTCTATATTTAGCTTTGCCAGCTAGATATTTTGTCATTTCTGAACTTCAGTTATCTTCGGTGTTCTAACTCTTTGATAGCTTCGGTCAACATTGCATTTCTCCTCAGGCTTCTCCGCTGGGGTTGTCTGTCCGTCGGGCTATTATGTCTGTCGGGTTACACTATGATTCTTGCCATCGGGTATGCTTGTGATTCTGCTCATCAATTTTCTTGCTCGACCATCACTGTGACTTAACTTTAGGTGATCTCTGTCCGTCGGGTTCCACTAGTCATCGGTGTTTGAAGTCACAAAGTGAATGCTTGTCTTTTATGCATTACTAAAAGCATAATCTTTATCTCTAATTCTATGAAGTCTTTGACACTTTGATTGTAACCGATTAGATTATATCAAGTTGACATCAATGACAATACAATCCATTAATTGATTTAATGTCTTGCATTATCTTTCTGCATTTCGGTGATCAACTTAACTTCTTCAAATATTCAGTTAGTTACATGTCATCAATCTCTCCCTTTGGCATTGATGACAACACACTACATTATCATACTATACTATTACAAATACAATATGAAATATAATAGTTTCATCAATCTTTCCTATTGTAACTATTACAAATGTTTGGCTCTCGATAAGCTCAAATAGCTTAGATTTGTTTCTTGCAGAGTGGATGTCTTCAATCCCTTCATTGGATAGATGTAGCAGCTTCCTTTTCTGTTATGATATGTGTTCTATCTTGACTGTTCCTCTTCTTGATAATTTCTTTTTCCTTTGATAGCAATCTCTCTCTTTGTATGAACTCTCTCCCTTTATTTCTTCTCTCGCTTAGATAGATATTTCATATGTAATCAATCTTTCTCCCTTTGAGTATTGATTAACTCTTCCTTTAGATTCTCAGGAACTTCATTTCATGGATAATGATATAATCTTTTCTGATCAATAAGATAATCTCTCCTTTATATTAATGAGAGTTTCTCTCCCTCCGGATATCCTGATAATGAGATCATCTCTCCCTTTGACAACAATTCTAAACAATAATCTTCTATATCATCTTCCATCCTTTTTATAATTTATTCCTTGAATTTTCATATCCATTAGAAATAGAATGTCTCTGGTGTTCGGTGTTGACTTGTACCTTTCTATGTACATATGTATCTGTTGCTGTCCATATCTGTGCTTGCATCAACATGAATGATCTTCTGATTATGTTTAGGCTGATGTAGCCTTCTAGTCAGCTTAGTGACCGATAGACAAGGGTTGTACCCCTAGTCTCTGTCTCAGGTACTCAAATGTATCTTTCGGTAATGGCTTGGTGAATATATCAGCTAATTGTTCCTTTGATTGAACATATTCCAGTATCACCTCCTTTGCTTGCACTTGTTCTCCTAGATAGTGATACTTGATAGCAATATGCTTAGTCTTAGCATGCATGACTGGATTTTTAGAAATGTTAATTGCACTGGTATTATCACAGTAGATAATTACTGGTTCAAGAATCTTCATATTCATACCTTCCAGTAATTGTTTGATCCATGCAATATTGGAGCAATTTGCAACACCAGCCACATATTATTCTTCTCCAGTAGACTGAGAGATGCATCCTTGCTTCTTGCTGATCCATGTGACAAGTCTGTCACCCATGAAGAATGCTCCTCCAGTTGTGTTCTTTCAGTCATCAATGTATCCGGCCCAATTAGCATCTGTATAGACTTGTAGCTTAAATTTTCCTTCTCTTTTATACCATAATCCATAGTCCTCGGTGTTCTTTAGATATCTCAGAATTCTCTTGCAACTATTCCCACTGCATGTGTTATATCTGGTCTGGTATGAACAACATACATTAGTTTTCCAATCATTGATATATACAAGGTTTGATTTAACTCATTAGATTTGTCTTCTTTTGTCAGCTTATATCCGGTAGCCATAGGTGTTCCAACTCATTTGGAATCTTCCATTCTGAATATTTTTATCACCACCATGTACAAGCATCAATTTGTCCCACATTTGCTTTGCAGTTGTGCATGTTTTGACATCTTCAAATTCAACATCAGAGAGTGAGGAAGAAAGCTCTATCATCATGCAGTTGTGCTCATGCTTCTCTCTCATATGTTCAACTATGGGTGCTCCTATGGGCAACACATATTCAGTATCTAAGTATTGAGTAACATCATTTCCAATACATGATAAGTGGAGTCTTATTCTGTTTTTCCATGAAGCAAAGTTGTCTTTGTTCAACTTGGGCACATCTCGTCTGTTCATCTTGTGATGTTTAGCTTAGGTCTTGAAACCTTCCTTCTAATAACACAAGCTCTGATACCAATTGTTAGTAATAACTGAGAGGTGGGGGGGGGGGTGAATCAGTGGCCTCAAATTAATCCTTAAAACTTATTAATACTTTTAATCCTCTAGTTATATTCAATCCTATAAGATGAATGCCTTGAAATACTTATATCAAATTACTTCTTGTCAGAATGCTTTGTAAAACCTTCTTATGTATGTTTACCGATAAGCAGTCTTCTATTTACCGAAACACAGTAAATAACTAATGTATACCAATCAATCCAAAATTACTTATGTGAAATGCAAAACACTAAAGTAATGACTCATAAACACATGACACATGGATTTTTAACGTGGAAACCCTGTTAAGGGAAAAACCACTGGGACCGGTACCTCAAATTTTCACTCTTCTTTAGTGAGCTCAGTTAAGAGCCAACCCTGTTAAAGGTTACAAACACACTGTTAGGTGTGACCTTGTTAGAGGATTTAAATAGATAGTTTGTCACTTAGTATCTAGCATCTAATTCTACCATCCTTGATCAAACACTCACTTGGCCTGTCAATAGGTATCGGGCATATCCAATGCTACTTTGTATGATCAAAATTTTTGATACTCCTTGGGATGTATCTCAATTACAAAAGAATTTTAAGTCCTGCTCGGTTAAGACACTTGATGCTTCAATGGTTAAACTGAAACAGTAAATTGATCTGTTCACATATACAACTAGAATTGTAGATTTTCAGATCTATTGTAAGTGCATTACCTCTTTGATCAATATTATCAATTCAATGCCTTCGCTCCACACTATTCTGCTCTGTGATGTTGTCTCATTGTTCGTCGGTGTCTGCTGAATTTAGCTCTTTCCTCAGCTTGATTGATCAGTTCTAAATGAAGACTTTCTTCTCCTTCAGAATATCTTCAAAATCTATTCTCTTGTCACTCCCCTCTTCATAATGAATAAGCTTGTCTCTTAAATAGACACAATTTCACCATTTCTTGGCTTTCTTGATTCTTGGCGTGATCCACAATTCTCGCAACTTAGATTTAAAGAAAAACTCCAGTTTAATCTCACAGAGATCTTCTTGCCAACTTGACAAAGCAACTTTAAATCCTTTACTTAACTCCGACTTTATCTTGTCGATTAAAACAATGATAAGTATAAGTTAAGTCTATTTTTAGCTCTTGACAGCTAAGCATTTTGTCATTTCTGAACTATCTGTTCTATTGGTCAATACTTTAGTTAGTCTTCAGTGAAAAGTGACTGTTCCGTCGGTGTGACTTCAGTTGTCTTCGGGATCTCCGTCCGTCGGGAAACACTGTAATTATGTTCATCGGGTTACACTATGCTTTGCTTGTCAGGCAACACTATGACTTTGCTCGTCAGTAATGCTGTGCATTTTCTTTTCATGTAACACTATGACTTTTCTCTTTTACTCTGTCCGTCGGTGTGCACTCCGTCGGTGTATACAGTCACTTTGTGAATACTTAACTTTTATACATTACAAATAGCATAGCCTTTGATTCATCGGTTCTTTGAAGTCTTTATCAGTATTTCCATGACCAAATAGATTATATCAAGTTGACATGAATGACAATACAATACATTAATTGATTTAATGCCTTGCATGAACATCAACTTAACATCTTCAAACATTCAATCATTTATAGTTCATCATTGACTTGGGAAGTAATATATTTTCCATAACTCATTTACTACCACACTTATCATGAAGATCATGGAGTTTCCTTAGAAACTATCTGGTCATTGCTGGGCCTGAAAGAAGGAGATCAACTTGGGAAAATTATAAGATTGTAAGTTTAAAGCTTGGATGTTCTTATTTTTTTAAATGTAATTGTGATAGAACTGAACTCATAGTCATGTTTTATTATCTATCATTCATGTCATAAACCACAAATATTTGTATGAAACTATTGTTCATAGTATTTTTAGACATGAAGTAGTGATAAGGGAAATGTTTGCTATGACATTGTTTTGTTCTTCTGAAACTCACGACTGTATGTAGATTCTATTTTTGCTACATAATTGGCTTGACATTTCTGAAAATTTGCCTTCTAGTAAATAAATTTTGGAACTGTGTCTTGCATCATTGATTTACATTAAAAAATAAGGAACCAAAATATTCAGACTGAAGCTCTCAATCAGTTTGCACATGATATGTTTGACAAAATGTTTGAATACTAAACCTTTAAGAATTTTAACCAAGAGTCTCATTTTAGGCAAGATTTGCTTAGGGGATCTTACAGTGGTATTTAGAGCCAAGGTCATGACAGTGTTTAGGTATATTACAATTTGATGCAACTGATTGACAAAGAATTAAGGTATCATAAGAGGGAACTACACAAGATTTTGCAAATACCCCAAGTACCTGAGGGTAAAATTGTATCTGATTTGATTGGTTCTTCTTCTTGAAGTGTTGAATAGCTTGTAGTTATGGGATACAGAAGGAATAATAGGCCACCATGAGATGAAGCTAAAGAATTAAGAGATACTCTAAGAGGAATTCAAACAAGACTAGAACAGGTGGCCAATGTTCTTCAACAACCTACAGTAGCTATTCAACAATTAAATGCAACAAGATCTCAGCAGTATCATAGTGTTCGTTGTAGCACAATTGGTTGCCCAAGAGGTGGAATAATTCCCAAATGCTCTGCAGATAGGCCTTTGATGCCTACTTTTTTGTATGATAATGATGAAGAGAAAGTGAATAACATTGAAGAAGTAGTGGTTATACCTAATGGCATTATGACTATGCATGATGAATAGGATCTACTATCAGATAATATCAAAGCAGATTTAAGTTTCATACAATATATGGGGAAAAAAAGAAAAATCAAAAGGGCAGGGAAAGAAAGAAGGCCTAAGACTCAAAAAAAAGATTTGGAGCATGTTATGAACAATTTGACCCTTCCTATATTTGATAGCAGTGGTAAGACAATTGCTTGAGCTTGGATACATAACTTAGATACCTTCCAAACACTTAAACCCATGAAGGAAACATAGGCTCTTAAATTTTTTACTATGCACTTAGATGGGGCAACATACGATTGGTGGCATCAGAGTCTCGTAACACAAGATCGTGAATTGATTAATTATTATGAAGAGTTCAGTACTAAGCTAATTGCTCATTTTGACAAGAAGGACATAAAAGTATACTACAGGGAGTTGGCACAACTGAAACAAAGTGGCTCATTGGACTCTTTTATCAATGAGCTTTAGAGAATTTTAGTGATGGTTCTAGATATGTCAGAGAAAAGGAAGGTCATGCTATTTGTTGAAGGTTTGAATGATAAAATCAAAGGATTTGTGAAGGTCCTCAAACCTCACTCTCTACAGGATGTAATTAAAAAAGAAATGGACCTAGACACTTCATCCACTTATTTTCAACAACCTAAAGGAAATTCCAGAAGCTCTAATTCAAATCAGAAAAATGATGATCAACCTAATATTATTCCTCCTAAGATGGATTATGAAACAAGAAATGAGCTAAGGAGGAAGAAACCATGTTTCACTTGTAAAGAACGATGGACTATCAAACATAGATTCTAGGGAAAAGGGAAAGTATATAACATTAAGGTAGTTTTAGAAGATGAGGAAGTGCAGATTAATGACAATAAATGTGAGGACAATGATGATGAGGAGCCCTCAATGACACAAAATTAAAATAGGTTGACCAACCTAAAGTCACCATTGCTACATTGTTAGGAGTTCCTTGGTAGTATCCCTTATGATTAAGGGGAGTACTTGAGGGGCAACTAGTAATTTGTTTGGTAGACACGAGAGCTACATACAACTTCATTGGTAAGAAACTAGTTGCAGAGCGTGGATTATAGGTCAAGAAATTCCCAAGTTTTAAGGTGATGGTTGCTAGTGGGGGAATCTTGAATTGCTCTACAAAAATTCCTCATCTTGGTATTCAATTTGGGGTCTACACATTGATTGATATCTTTTGTCCGATCAAGCTAGAACAATTTTATGTGATTCTGGGCATGTAGTTGTTAGTACTAACTGAGAAGGGGGGGGGCGTGAATTAGCGGCCTAAAAAATATTCCAATTAATCAACCCAAAAACTTAGTACCACAATATTAAGCCTCTAGTTATCTTCAGTCCTATAAGTTGAAAGCCTCCAAATATACTTATCAAATTACTATTGCTCGGAATACTTTGTTAAACCTTCTTCTGTATGTTTACTGAATAACAGTATGTTAATTTACCAAAAAATAGTAAATTACTTAGAGTATACCAATGAATCCAGTTAAGCTACGTGTAATGCAAAACACTAAAGTAATGACTCATAAACACATTGACACATGGATTTTTAACGTGGAAACCCTGTTAAGGAAAAAACCACTTGGGACCGGTAACCCAAAAATTTCACTCTTTTGAAGTGAGCTCGGTGAAGAGCCAACCCTATTAAAGGTTACAAACACACTTTTAGGTGTGACCTTGTTAGAGGATTTAAAATTTTAGTCTGTCACTTGATATCGGGCATCTTTATGCTACCTTCTTTGATCAAACACTCTCTTGGCTGTCAATAGGTATCTGGCATCTCATGTTATCTCTGTGATCAAACCTTTTGATACTCCTTGGGATGTATCTCAATATAGAAAGGATCTTTAAATCTTGCTCGGTTAAGAGACTTTCTGTAACAATGGTTAAACTAAAACAACATGATCTGTTCACATGTACAACTTATACTTGCAGAGTTTTAGATCTATTGTAATCTCATAAAATCAATCTGATTAATATGTCCTTTTAATACCTTTGATCCACTGTTGTTCTACTCCATGTCTGCAGAACTACTTAGCTCTTTCCTTAGCTTGATGGATCAAGACTGTTGAAGTTGTTCTTCACCAGTTTCTCTCCAACATCCTCTTTTTCATTCACTCCCCTTAGTTCGTAATGAGTTAAGTTGTCTCTATATAGACATGATATCACCGTTGTTAGGTTCTTGATTTCTTGATCTTGGCATGATCCACAATTCTGGCCAATTAGATTTAAAGCAAAACTTGTGTTTTATCTTGCAGAGATCTTCTTGTCAACTAGAAAAAATAGCTTTAAATCCTTTACTTATCTCTGGCTTTATCTTGTCGATGAAAACAATGATAACTACCAATTAATTCTATATTTAGCTCTGCCAGCTAGATATTTTGTCATTTATGAACTTTAGTTTTCTTCAGTGTGCTAACTCTTAGATAGCTTCGGTCAATGCTGCAGTTCTCCTCGGGCTTCTCCATCGGGGTTTTCTGTCCATCGGGCTATTATGTCTATCGGGTTACACTATGATTTTGGTCGTCGGGTATGCTTTTCATTCTGCTCATCGGTTTTCTTGCTCAGGCATCACTGTGACTTAACTTTCGGTGATCTCTGTCCGTCGGGTTCCTCTAGCTGTCGGTGTTTGAAGTCACAAAGTGAATGCTTGTCTTTTATGCATTACTACAAGCATAATCTTTATCTATCTGATTCTCTAAAGTCTTTGACACTTTGATTATAACTGATTAGATTATATCAAGTTGACATCAATGACAATACAATCCATTAATTAATTTAATGTCTTGCATTATCTTTATGCATTTTGGTGATCAACTTAACATCTTCAAATATTCAGTCAGTTACATCTCATCAATCTCTCCCTTTGGCATTGATGGCAACACACTACATTAGCATACTATACTATTACAAATACAATATGAAATATAACAGTTTCATCAATCTTTCCTATTGTAACTATTACAAATGTCTGGCTCTCGGTAAGCTCAAATAGCTTAGATTTGTTTCTTCTAGAGTGGATGTCTTCAATCCCTTCATTGGATAGATGTAGCAGCTTCCTTTTTTGTTCTGATATGTGTTCTGCCTTGATTGTTCCTCTTCTTGATAATCTCTTTTTCCTTTGACAACAATCTCTCTCTTTGTATTTCTTCTCTCCCTTAGATGGATATTTCATATGTAATCAATCTTTCTCCCTTTGAGTATTGATTAACTCTTCCTTTAGATTCTCAAGAACTTCATTTCATGGATAATGATATAATCTTTTCTGATCAATGAGATAATCTCTCCTTTATGTTGATGAGAGTTTCTCTCCCTCCGGATATCCTGATAATGAGATCATCTCTCCCTTTGACAACAATGCCAAACAATAATCTTATATATCATCTTCCATCCTTTTTATAATATATTCCTTGAATTTGCCTATCCATTAGAAATAGAATGTCTCTGGTGTTCGGTGTTGACTTGTACCTTGCTATGTATAAATGTATTTGTTGCTGTCTGTCACTGTGCTTGCATCAACATGAATGATCTTTTGATTATGTTTAGGTTGATGTAGCCTTCTAGTTAGCTTATTGACCGATAGACAAGGGATATACACCTAGTCTCTGTCTCAGGTACTCAAATGTATCTTTCGGTAATGGCTTGGTGAATATATCATCTAATTGTTCCTTTGATTGAACATATTCCAGTATAACCTCCTTTGCTTGCACTTGTTCTCTTAGATAGTGATACTTGATAGCAATATGCATAGTCTTAGCATGCATGGCTGGATTTTTAGAAATGTTAATTGCACTGGTATTATCATAATAGATAATTACTAGTTCAAGAATCTTCATATTCATACCTTCCAGTAATTGTTTGATTGATGCAATATTGGAGCAATTTGCAGCAGTAGCCACATATTTTGCTTCTGTAGTAGACTGAGAGATGCATCCTTGCTTCTTGCTGATCCATGTGACAAGTCTGTCACCCATGAAGAATGCTCCTCCAGTTGTGCTCTTTCAGTCATCAATGTTTCTAGCCCAATCAACATCTGTATAGACTTGTAGCTCAAATTTTCCTTCTCTTTTATACCATAAGACATAGTCCTCGATGTTCTTCAGATATCTCAGAATTCTCTTGATAAGATTCATATGTGTTTCTTTGGGATTAGCAGATAATCTTACAACTATTTCGAGTGCATGTGCTATATATGGTCTAGTATGAACAACATACATTGGTTTGCCAATCATTGATCTATACAAGGTTTGATTTACCTCATTAGATTTGTCTTCTTTTGTCAGCTTATATCCGGTAGCCATAGGTGTTCCAACTGTTTTGGAATCTTTCATTCTAAATATTTTCAGCACTTCCTTGATGTATTTGGACTGAGTGATATATATGCCTACATCTTGTTGAAGAATCTATAGACCAAGAAATAATTTGATCTCCCAAACATAGACATTTCAAATTATTTTCTCATTTAATTAGCAAAGGACTTGCATAACATTTCATTTCCCCCAAAAATGATATCATCAATAAAAATTTCAGCAATCAAAATATTACCATTGGTATCTTCTTTTAAGTACATATTACTATTTTCACTTGTTCTAACAAATTCAATGCTAATGAGATAGGAGTGAAGTCTTTTATACCAGGCTCTTGGTGCTTGTTTTAATCCATACAAGTCTTTATGTAGTCTACATACCATGTTTCTTTTGTCTGGATCAACAAACCCTTATGGTTGTTCAATGTATACCTCTTCTTCTAGTATTCCATTTAGGAATGCAGATTTGACATCCATCTGGTATACCTTGAATCCTTTGAATGTAGCATAAGCAAGTAAGATTTTAACTCCTTCTAGTCTAGAAACGGGTGCAAATGTTTCACCATAATCAATACCTTCTTCTTGTGCATATCCCTTGCATACTAACCTTGCCTTATTTCTAGTGACTTCTCCATTCTCATTTAGCTTGTTTCTGAATATCCATTTGGTACCGATGACATTCTTGTCATCTAGTCTTGGTACTAGTGTCAATGTACTATTCTTCTCGATTTGTTCTATTTCTTCATTCATAACATTGACCCATTCCTCATTTTAAAGTGCAGTATTAACAAATTTAGGCTCAAAATCACAAATTAAACATCTGGTGTTTAGTGACTTACTTCTTGTTCTCATTCTAGCCTTCTTGTCTCCTATGATTTGATTCTGTTGATGATTTCTTCTGACATAGTTGGAAATTTTTGGTTCAGCTCTGTGTTCATCATTCTGATCAGCTTCTTGACCTTCATTCTAATCTCCATCGCTCAGAACATCATCTTGAGGATTTTCCTAATTTTTAGTAATTGCAGCCTGATGTTCGGGTGTAATGTTCTGTTGCTAGGGAGCGATACACTGTTGCTCGGGTAGAGTGTCAGGTTTTTTATAAACAAACCTATTGTAGTTCTCTGGTTCTCTTCTGCTTTCCTTATCATTCTTTTCTGCAAATTCATCTATTTTCACATTTGCACTTTCAATGATCTTGTTAGATGACTTGTTAAGACATTAATAAGCCTTGCTTTTGGTTGAATACCCTAGGAAGATGCCTTCTTCACTTTTGGAGTCAAGTTTTCCATTTCTATCATCCTTCAAAATATAACATTGACTACCAAAGATTTTGAAATAACTTACATTGGGTGTATGACCATACCAAAGCTCATAGGGTGTCTTCTTTGTGTCCTTCTTCGAATGTACTCTGTTTAATGTGTATACAACAGTACTGATAGCTTCCCTCCAGAAAGTTTGAGTGATGCTCTTCTCAATCATCAATGTTCTTGCACAGTCAACAATTGATTTATTTCTCCTCTCAACAATTCTATTTTGTTGTGGTGTTCTTGGTGCAAAAACCTATCTTTTAATTCCATGCTCATTGCAATAGTTAGTGAATTCATCTGAAGTAAATTCCCCTCCTCTATCTGACCTTAAGAATTTCAATTTCTTTTCACTTTGTTTTTCTACCATGTGATGACATTAATTTTCCATTAGTATGCAAACAACACTTTCAGTAAGCATACACTGAAAGATAGAACAAAGAGCTAACCAAAAATCAGATATAAAGAGATCACCGAAAATGGCTAAGTACAAAGAAAACCAACAACACAATTTTTTGTGTAAACTGAAATTGCAAAATGGAAAGGATAAATAAGAACTTGAAAGTGGAACCCGACAAGCAAGTCATAGTGCAAACCAAGAGAACAGTCACAGAGGAAACCAAGAGGACAGTTCAACAAGAAACCCAAAATATAGTCAACTGATTTCAGAGCATAACCGACCGTCAGAAACTGAAAGTTAGTTGCAGCCCACAAAAAGTGGATATGACTTCCACGTCAGATAAAACAATCTTGTTCTATTTATAGAATCTTGATTTGTTTTTAAAACCATTTATTTAGGGACAAGAAACATGAATGTAAGTGCTTTAATCAGTCTAACTGATTTAAAACACATAGACTAGGAGATCAAGGTAAAAAGTTGTAAACATGATCTTAGAGTTAACATTGTTTTTCATGAAACTTAATGAATTCAATCCATCTTATAAATAGATGATGCAATCATTCATTATACATGTGTGAATATAGAAGAGAGGATGAATGAAGCCTACGAGCACATCTATGGATTAGATTGAAAGTTTTAAGAACCATAATAGCAAAAGGTGAATTTGGTTATCAGAACCAAGAATAGAGACTTCCAAGAATTAGAGGTATTATTCAATCACATGAGGTGATATATCTTTTTATGTAAAATTAAAAGGATCTGTAATCAACAATAGGAGATTACATATATCAGGTCAAATTTTAATTTTCTATCATTCTAACAAGTGAAGCAAAGTGTAAAAATCCTTTCAAGGAAGGTGGATTTAACAGCCCAACTATAAATCTCTTAACCGAGTGCACACTCAACAGTGTAGAAAAAATCTCTTAACATAGTAGACTTTAACAGGTCTCCACATATACTCTTAATTGGGTAGATCATCAGAAGTGATCAAATTGTAAGCCTTAATCGACCCCTTCCAATCTGTAGATAGTGAAGATTTTGTGGGTGCCACCCCCACCGCAGTTTTTACTTCCTAACGAGAGTTTTCTGCGATATCATATCTTGTGTTATGTGTCAATTAATTTCATGAATGTTTCTATGAATGTTCACATGTATTTTAAAGTTTATGAATTGATATATCTTACATCAAGATAGTATAGATCAGATGGTTGGATAAATAATTGATTACACAAAGGTTAATTGATTAAAGGATATGAAAGTTTTAGAAGTGTCGATTCACCCCTCCCCTCTTAGTACACACTTCCCATTAATTCCAACAATTGGTATCAGAGATAAGTCTCTTCTTTGGAAAAGCTTAGAGGCTTTAGATAAAAGATCATACAAAGGAGAAGTACAAACTTGACAAGATTATTGAAAATAAGAAGCTAGAAATTCAGATCTTCTATGAGCAGTATAAAGAAGCTAGAGTCAATATGAGATAGTTGTTAGATGAAAGAAATATTATGACATCTCACTGTAATGAGACAAATTATCATGAGGAAGAAATACCAAATTTCTTTGAGTCATTAGGATCAATTACAAGCAAAGCATCAGACACATCAGAAGAGATCATCACAAGCTTAACTAAAATCAATCAACATCTGGTTGGACAAGTGAAATATCTGCAAATCGGTCAACAGACACAGATGGTAATAATGGTTGATGTCATGAACAATGATAGACAAGCTAAACAAGAAAGAATACTAGCAATTGATGATAGAAGGAAGATTACAAAAAAGCTACAAGAGAAAGTGTCTGAAATTCAAAGACTTACAGAGCATCACCATGATATTACAAATCAGATTATTCTTATGAGTCAAGAGGCAAACAGAATAAATTTTGAAATCATTGAAAGAATAGAAGCTATTGGTGAGCTAAGGGATGAAAATGAAAAGTTGAAAGATGAAATACGAATTCAACAACAACATAATGAAATTATATTGAAAACTGAAGAAAGCAATAAAAGAATGGATGATTTTCTTGAAGGAAAACAAAGAGTCAACAATAACACCAGTCTAGGCTTTATCAAGAATGGAGATTCATCAAATCAAGTTGATCCAAAGAATATCTATGCAAATCCAAGACCAAGAAATCTGACATGCAATCACTATGGAAAGAAAGGCCACACATCAAATGTATGCATAGGCAAAATGAAAGGTATTCCTAAATCCACATCTTCATTCATAGGATTTTGTTATAAATGTAACAAGAAAGGACAAAAAACATATGAATGTAAGTCTGAGATGAAACAACCAAAGAAGGAAACCTACATGGACAAATACTGTCCTACTTGAAAAATGAATGGGTACACAACTCTTGAATGCTAGAAAAATAAAAGGCAAGCATGGAAGCCTAAAGGTAAAGAAACTCTCTATCAATAGAAAAGAGTCGGTAACCAGTATGTATGGGATTACAACACTTGGACAAATTATACAACATGTGGAAGATTTGGTCGCATTGCTGCAAACTGTATGAGATAGTGGACAATAAAGTCTAGAGGCTGGACTAACCCGAGAATGGCATGCTTACACCGTCATAAAGTTGGTCATCTCAAGAAATACTGCAAAGACTGAATGACAGAGACCAACATATATCCCAATGGAAATACCATTGAAGACATCCGAAGTGCAAGAGACAAAATGCGGAGGAAAGCTTCAAACAATGATGAAGCTAGACCGAGCAATGCAAATGGTGACACCCCATCCAATGGATCCAGTGACATCACCACCCCCACCTAAGTAGAATACGTAAGTATGGAACTGCATTACCCCAAGTTATCATTTAACATCAATTCCATAATATGTTGATAAAATGTCAAATTAGCATAAGTGAAGATGCATCATGACATTAATTGTTAAAAAATGTGATAACTATTCTATCGGGCATATATACCGAAATCCATCGATATACGCTCAAAGTGGAAACTGACTATACTTACCAAGGCGCGTCGGTTAACATGTAAAAGCAAAAGTTGCCAGTGTAAACTGAGACTTGCTGGTAATCAAGCAAGTTGAAGAAGTTGTTTGCGCACAATACCAAAACCCTTCGGTAAAAGCAAAGAAATAAATGACCACCTTGAAATGTCACATTTTCACCGAAAGGAGAAGTTAATGGTTTAACTGTCAAACTCCATGTTTAAACATCAAGGAGTAGGTAAGCATTAATGACTCACTTTTAGGGAAAACAACTATAAAAAGATGACAGAAGGGTTTCATTGATCACCACGACCAAAGCAGAGCAACAAGAGAAAAATTTGAGAAAACAATAAAATCATCATAGAGCGACTTCAACTCGACCATAGCAATCCAAACATATTAAAGATCATTATAGGTGTAAACAAAGAAGAAACTGAACAGGAAGAACAAGCTAAACAAGAGGACGAGATCGAAGGACAGTTACCCATCGGTGAAACTGTAGAAAAGAATGACTCCAAGGCTACAGAGTCAGATTCACCACCTCCTCCATCTATAAAGAAGCAAAGAACAACATATGCTTATAGGACAAGAAGCCAAACAACAAAGGACTCAACTCCTTCACCCTTGAAGAAAGGAAAAGTTAGAACCTACAAGAGGAAATCGACCACACCGAAAAGAGGACAAAACAAAAGAATAAGGAAGCTGACCAGGACAAAGGAAGACATTGAGGACACCGAAAAAGATGAAGGTGTACAAGTAGAAAAGACCAAGGTTCCAGAAAGCATTGATGAGGTATGCAAATCTATTGCAAATTTAGGATCTATCACAGATTCTAAAATAAGAAGATGGTTAAAACTAGATCCAAAATATCAGAACAAAGTTGAAGATTCCATAATTGCAAAGATGTACAAATTCAAATACGTACCAATACAATTCAAAGGTAGTTTGATACCAAAGGAACTCCTGGACAGACTATATGCCAGATGGTCATTTGCACTAAAGAATGAAAAGGAGATGAGGGAAAGAGTACTTGCCTCTCTTATGCCACTTGGATCCAAGAAAGAAGAAATTGATGAGATGATGTAGAACCATAAAAAGGAGTTCTCACCCAAGTTGAGAGCCAACAAATTTCTTGAAGGGAGGCTTATAGAACTTAAATAGGAAAGTCACAAGAAATGGAGTAAAATACTCAATAGACCCATTGAGGAAGCTAGCCCCAAAAAAGAACTACAATAGGCAACTCAAGAGCACATAATCATCAAAGATGCAGAAGATGATACATCAGTTGAGTTAGAGAAGGAAGAAATGGACACAACTGGCAACAAGAATATGGATGTTGTAGATGAGTCATGGCTAGACACCACTATGGACACCATTGTGGATAATACAGTCATTGACATAACCGATGATCCAACAGTAGAAATACAAAAGGATGAAGATGTCACTGTTATCAAGGGCAAAACTGACAAACAAGACACAACATTGGACACTTCACAGGTGAACATACCAGGAAACATGCCAATATTGATACAAGCCATCAATATACTACAAGAAAAAGACAAACCTGATGAAGATACAAGCATTCCCAAATATGCATGAGATGAAGGAAAGAATGACAACACCGATGATCAGAATGTCATCGAAGATACTCATATTGTAACCGAAACTGACAAGGTTACAAAAGGAGATGCAAATAAAATAGATGGAGACAAAACTGAGAAGGATGCATAGACAAAGAAAGATGAAGCTAAGGACACTGGTGAAGGGGATAAAACTAAAGATGGCACTCCTGAGGACACTGACAAAGTTGCTACTGATAATGTAAAGGTTAATGTGGAGATGTCTACAGAAAACTGACAAGCTGACACTGAAACCAAGTAGCAAAAAGATGCAACACCACAAGTTACTTCATCAAGCACAATAGAAAAAGCCGATAAATTGGCAATGGTTCTACATTCAAGTGTAACCCAGAAGAAGAAGAAGAAATCCAAAAAGACTAAGTTGGAAGTCACTTTAGATGAAATCATTGAGATACCCAAATGTGACCCAACCACACTTGATTATGAAGCATTGAAAGAATACATCGAAATATGCCAGAGGAAGGCATTACATGAGAAACTAAAAAAGAAACACCGAGACTCCATGGTACTGGAAACAACTAGGGACATATTGCACCAGATTGTACTCGACGTTGATGTTGATGAGAATAAAATGATACTTGATCAACTAGCCACTCTCATCGAAGCCATTAAAATGCAGAACATTGAAGCAGAGAAGGCAATTGAAGAGAGAGAAGAACAAAAGTACTAGCAGAAACTTGTTGAGAAAACCAGCCAATAATTGGCAGTTAACAAGGTAAAGCTTTCAAAATTCATAAGTGAATTAGATCCTATTATCTTTGAAGCTATTTCCTTGATCCAACAACTAAGCACACTGGAAAAGTTCACTAAGGAACATAGTGAAAACATAGCAAATCTAACTTTGCTATGTTTTCACTAGTAAGCATACATCGAAAGATAGAACACAGAGCTAACCAAAAATTAGATATAAAGAGATCATCGAAAATGGCTAAGTACAAAGAAAACTGACAAAACAATTTTTGTATGAAAACTGAAATTGCAAAATGGAAAGGATAAAGAGGAACCCGAAAGTGGAACCCGACAAGCAAGTCATAGTGCAAACCAAGAGAATAGTCACATAAGAAACCAAGAGGACTATTCAACAAGGAATCTGAAAGATAGTTAACTGATTTTAGAGCATAATCGACCATCAAAAATCAAAAGTCAGTTGTAACCCGCAAAAAGTGGATCTGACTTCCACGTCAAATAAAACAGTCTTGTTCTATTTATATAATCTTGATTTTTTTAAAACCATTTCTTTAGGGACAAGAAACATGAATGTAAGTGCTTTAATCATTCTAACTGATTTAAAACACATAGACTAGGAGATCAAGGTAAAAAGTTGTAAACCTGATCTTAGAGTTAACATTGTTTTTTCGTGAAACTTAATGAAGTCAATCCATCTTATAAATAGATGATGCAATCATTCATTATACATGTGTGAATATAGAAGAGAGGATGAATGCAACCTATGATCACATCTATGGATTAGATTGAAAGTTTCAAGAACTAGAACAACAAAAGGTGAATTTGGTTATCAGAACCAAGAATAGAGGCTACCGAGAATTAGAGGTATTATTCAATCACATGAGGTGATATATCTTTTTATGTAAACTTAAAAGGATCTGTAATCAATAATAGGAGATTGCATATATTAGGTCAATTTGCAATTTGCTATCATTCTAACAAGTGAAGCAAAGTGTAAAAATCTCAAGGAAGGTGGATTTAACAATCCAACTATAGATCTCTTAACCGAGTGCACATTCAACAGTGTAGCAACAGCTCTTAACAAAGTAAAATTTAATAGGTCTCCATAGATACTCTTAACCAGGTAGATCATAAGAAGTGATCAAATTGTAAGCCTTAACCGACCCCTTCCAATCTACAGATAGTGAAGATTTTGTGGGTGCCCTTCCGCACCGCAATTTTTACTTCCTAACAGGAGTTTTCTGCGATATCATATCTTGTGTTATGTGTCAATTAATTTCATGAATGTTTCTATGAATTTTCACATGTATTTTAAAGTTTATGAATTGATATATCTTACATCAAGATAGTATAGATCAGATGGTTGAATAAACAATTGATTACACAAAGGTTAATTGATTAAAGGATATAAAAGTTTTAGAGGTACTGATTCACCTCTCACCTCTCAATACACACTTCCCATTAATTGCACTAGTTATTAAATTTATCTAAAGTAAATTCCCCTCCTCTATCTGACCTTAAGCATTTTAATTTCTTTTCACTTTGTTTTTCTACCATAGCCTTATACCATTTAAACATCTTGAATGCTTCTGATTTATCTTTTAAAAACATAACCATCATCATTCTAGAATAATCATCAACAAAGAGAATGAATTACCTATCTCCATAGTAACTCTTTGTCCTCACGGGTCCACATAGATCAGTATGGACTAATTCTAGAATTGCATTAGATGTATGGGTTTTACTCTTGAAACTAGACTTTGTCATCTTACCTTTTTGACAATTCTTGCACATTATATGCTTGGGCTTAGTCATGCTCGGTAAGCCTCTGACATTCCTTTTGTTGCTTATCTTTATCATATTGTCAAAGTTCACATGACACAATCTTTTGTGCCACAAACATATGTCTTTGTTTCTAGCCATTAAACAAGTTGTGTTTATGTAATCAAGATAGAAAAGGTTACCTTTTGTCTGCTCACCGGTTCCAATCAACCTTCTTGATTCATTGAAGATCTTTGCCTTCTTATTTTCAAATGCTACTCTGTGAACTGAATTGTTCAGCTGTGAAACACTTAACCAATTATAATTTAGTCCTTTTACCCAGTAAGAATTTTCATATTTTATCAAGTTATTCAACATTATAGTTCCTCTAACTTCAAATGGACAAGGCGTGTCATTACCCATTCTTACTGAACCACCATTATAGTATTCAAAAGTTTCAAACTTTTTCTTATCATCGGTCATATGGTGAGTGCAGCCACTATCTATGATCCAAACATAATTCTTACTAACTTTAGATATGAGTGCAATTTCATACCTTTCTCCTTCTTTGTCTGAGTCATCCTTCATGGCCACAAATACCATCTCAATGTCTTCTTCTGATTCGGTGTCAGTGTCATCAACTCTGTTCTCAGCTATGTAACAAGCTTTCTTCCCTTTGTCCTTGTCATCTTGGGTATCTCTCTTGTTAGATTGTCAGTTTCTTCGGTAATCTCTATTATCACTTCTATCAAACTTCTTCTCATATGATCTGTCATTACTTCTATCATCTTTTCTTTTGTTTGGACATCTTGCAGCAAAGTGTCCAACCTCTTTACAATTGAAACATACAAGTGGTAATTTACCTTTGTATCTACCTTTGCCTCTCTACAATATTCTTTCCATTAGTGCTTTAATCTCATCAAGTCCTTGATCCTCATTTGAAGAAATTATATTTTTCCATTAGTATATATAAGGAAAAACATGATGAACACCATCGTTTTACACTACACCGATAGACAAGGCACATCACTACCCGACACCAAGGTTACCTGATACTACCAAGTACAAAGAATCTTGACAAACATTGTTCAATGTTACCCAATGAAAAAAAGAATAAAGGAACCCGATGATCAGTTCAATGAAGGAACACCAACAAACTTTCAGTTCAAACCGACGAACAAGAATTGATAGTCAGTTACATCCCGCAAAAAGTGGATTTGACTTTCCACATCAGATAAATCACTAAAATTTTATATATAGATTCTTGATTTGTTTTAAATCCATTATGTGTGGAGAAATAAATGCAATTATTATTGTTTTTATCATTTTAACTAATTTAAAACATGCAAACTAAAAGATCAAGGTCAAGTTGTATACCTTGGATCTAGAGTTAGCATTGTAATGCGTGATTCTAAAATATGTCAAATACTTGTATAAATAGATGCTCAATCAATTGTGAACATGTTGTTCGATGATGATTGTAGCCACTGAGAGCATCTAAGGATCAGTTAAGAGAATTCATGCAGAAGGACAGAAAATGACCAATTCAGTTTCAAGAACAAGAACACAGGCTACAAACAAGTAGGAAAAGGTATTAATCAATCATTATAGGTGATATTCATATACTGTGAGCTTTAATGGATCTATAATCAGAAATTATAGATTGCATATAGTCAGGTCAAATATATTGTACTCATTCTAACAAGTGTAGTACACTTAAGAAATCCTTTCAAGGAAGGTGGACTTAACAGTCCTATTGTAAATCTCTTAACCAAGTGCACACTTCATTAGTGTTGCTAAAGCTCTTAACATAGTAGATCTTAACATGTCTCCGCATTAATACTCCTAATAGGGTAGATCATCAGAAGTGATCAATTGTAAGCCTTTACCATCTCCCTTCCATTCTGCAAATAGTGAAGTTTTATGGGTGCCATCCCCACCGCAGTTTTTACTTCCTAACAGGAGTTTTCTGCGTTATCATATGCTGTCTTATGTGTTTATTATTTTCATGAATGTTTCTATGAATGATTGCATACAATTAAGCTTATGAATTAATACTACATGCATAAGAAAGAACATTAGATATGGTCGGTAATACAATAAATATTATTTACTAATGATGAAAGGTGAAAAGTGTTAAAAGTTTTAGAGGTACTAATTCACCCATCCCCTCTCAGCACTACTTCCCAATTAATCCCAACAATCGGTATCAAAGCTAAGTCTCTTCTTGGAAAGATTAAAGGCTTAAGAGAAAAGATCATACAATGGAGAAGTACAAACTTGATAAAAATATTGAGAATAAAAAGTTTGAAATTCAGATGTTCTATGAATAGTATAAAGAAGCCAGAATCAAGATGAGAGAGCTGTTGGATGAGAGAAAGGGTATGGCAACTCGGAGCAATGAAAAATATTATCAAGAAGAAGAGATTCCAGATTTCTTTGATTCTTCGGGATAAACTACAAGCAAAGCATCAAATACATCAGAAGAGAACATCACAAATCTAAAGGAGATCAATCAACATCTGACAGAGCAAATAAAGATGCTACAAATCGGTCAAGAGACCCAGATGGTAAGAATGATTGATGTGATGAGTTCTGCTAGACAAGCTAAAACAAAAAGAACACTAGCTATTAATGACAGAAGGAAGATTACAGAGAAATTACAAGAAAAGGAGTTAGAAATTCAAAGACATGCTGAGCATCACCATGGGATTACAAATCAAATTATTCTTATGAGTCAAGAAGCAAACAAAATGAATATAGAACTCATTGAAAGAGTACATACTATCAGTGAACTAAGAGAAGAGAATGAAAAACTAAAGCATGAGGTTAGAGTTTAGCAACAACATAATGAAATTATTAGAAAGGCTAAAGAAACCAATAAAAGAATGGATGATTTTCTTGAAGGACAACAAAGAGTCAACAACAACAATGGTCTAGGCTTTACCGAAAATGGATAATCATCAAATCAAGAAAATCCAAAGAATGTCTATGAAAATCCAAGACCAAGAAAGCTTACATGCAAACACTGTGGAAAGCAAGGCCACACATCAAATATATGTAGAGGCAAAATGAAAGGTATCCCTAAATCTACATCTTCATTCATAGGATTCTTTTATAAGTGTAACAAGAAAGGACATAAAGCATATGAATGTAAGTCTAAGATGGATCAACCAAAGAAGGAAACCTACATGGAAAAATACTATCCTTCATGCAAAATGAATGGGCACACAATTGATGAATGCTGGAAAAAGAAATGGCAAGCATGGAAGCCTAAAGGTCAAGAAACTCCCTATCAACCAAAAATAATCGGTAATCAATATGTATGGGACTACATTACATGGAAAAATTGTACATCATGTGGTAGATATGGTCACATTGCTTCAAAAACCATGAGAGCTTGGACCAAAAGGTCTAGAGGCTGGACAAACCCCGGAATGGCATGCTTGAACTGTCATAAAGTTGGTCATCTCAAGAAAGACTGCAAAGATTGAATGACAAAGACATACATATATCCCAATGGAAACACCATTGAAGATATCCAAAGGGCTAGAGACAAAATGTGGAGAAAAGCTTCAAGCAATGATGAAGCTAGACCAAGCAATGCAAATGGTGACACCCCATCCAATGGATCCGGTGACATCACCACCCCCACTTAAGCTGAACAAGTAAGTATGGAACTGCACTACACCAAGTCATATTTTGCATCAGTTCCATTATACTAATTGATACATAGTCAAAATTTGCATGAATAAAGATGCATATTATGTTACTTGTTATAATTATGAGAAAACAACCCCGTCGGTAAACACATACTGAAAATCATCGGTGAACATAAAGGATGAGCTGTCTACACTTACCAAGAATTGTCGGTCAACACATAAAATGGCTAAGTTGCTAATGTAACCCGACACCCATCAGTAAGCAAGCAAAGTTATAAAGTTGTCTTGACACAACACCAATATCCGTTGGTGAAATCAAAAATATTAAACAACTATCCTAAGCATCCTGACAACACCGAAGATGTTAATTAAGAGTCTTCCCAATGAACTCTATCTTCATGACCCAATGAGTCATTGAGAATTTATGACAGACTTAGGGAAAAAGTCTATAAATACTCGACGGGAGTATTTCATTTTGCACACGTGATTTGAAGAGAAAGAGCAGAGCGAAAAATTGAGTGATAAGAGAGAATTCAGTAGAACCACCTTAACTTGATCTAGCGCACTCCAAATAGATCATTCACCATCTACACGGATCGAAGTAAGTACTGGAAATACCAAAGAAATATGTTATTATTTACAAAAAAGCCCTAAATTTGAAATACGATGGCAATCACTTAAAGAACCATAAAGATTAAGAATGATAAGAAGAATGTGGTTAAGCTGATAAAGAACAACACCTGTGTGGAACCAAATTATAAGATATGCCTGGAGATTGCATGACAACCTGATGAATCTGGTGCATTTTCAAAAATTCCACCTAGGGTTTTGTTTATAGAGGATGTAAGGTCATATATCCACTGCAAGATCACTGAGATCGATGATCTAGAGATGGATCAAGCTTACAAGAAGCTGTGTAATGTACAAGGGAACCTGAAGAAAGAGCACAAACACTTGGAGCTGAAAGGGATAAAAAATGCCCTATATTTCCCAAGGGTTTTCAAAAATGACTGGATTAGGTTAGTTTTGAACAGAATGCATGACCAAAAGTTGTGGTTAGATGAACCTAAGAAAATCACTAAGGATGTGTTACATGTTGTAACTGGTTATCCAATAAATGACAAGCCTAAGGCACACAAGCATCCCTCCCAGAGAGAAGTTGAAAAGCTCACAAAAGCCATGTGGGATAACAGTTGACTCAAGGTGAACACCATCACCGACGAGGAACTGAGGTTTGGTGCATGTGTGATAGGCTACAAAATCTTCCAGGCAAGCAGGCTAAACAACACAGCTTCAACAACAATAAGCACAACTTACAAGATAGTGACAAAGGGAATACAAATAGATCTATGTGAGATCTTGTTGAAACAACTTGATGAGAACATGACAACAATGAGGTCTGCAAAGACTAACATATGTAAGTTTGGTTCACTCATCACGTGTATATTATTTTACTTTCAAGAATACTTTCCTTCAGTAGGAAAAGTAAAATGGGATACTACAAAGCCAGTCACATTATAGATTAGTGACCTTATCAAGTCATTAGGAGATAATTTTGATTTAGTAATGACTGCTTAATTCCTTGAATTCAAGGAAAAGATGATGGAAAGAGTGAATATCCCTGAGCAATTAATTGAAAAACATAGGGATGATATATGTTTTATGGTGGATACAAATTTTACCCACATAAAACCAGTTGTACAAAGAACAACTTGGTTAGCACTTCTTGACTATGAAATTAACATAGATCAAGCTACAAATGTAATTGATGCATTAATCAATGAACCCCTTGACAATAAATAGCCAAGATTTAGAACTTATGAAGAGACCAAGTCCAAGATAAAATCAGGCCTAGTAATCAAGAAAAATGTCAACAAGAAGAATAAAATGGTGAAGAATCTTGAGAAGATTCTATCGGTCAATGAGGAGGATAAAGAACAAATAGAGGAAACTGATGAACAGGGTACCATCGATGAAGAGAAACATGAGAAGAAATCAAATTCTGAGGCAACTGAATCTGATGCACCTCCACCTCCTACAAAGAAACAAAGGACAATGAGCCAAACTACTAAGACCGATACCACACCTCTTAAGAAAAGTCAAGTGAGGACCTACAAGAGGACACTAGTAGAATTAACACCTTTTTTTGACCAGAAATTGGTCTAAGTTTCTACCGATATTGGTCGAATGATCCATAAATTGCTTCGTCGCTATTTTACTAGTCAAAATTTCCACACATGGTAGAAAAGGTCGAATGTTCTATGCCAATATTGGTCAAAAGTGCCAATTGAAATTGGCCAGTTCTAAATGGTGGTTTTGACCAAAAGGCATTGAAATGTTTGGCCTGTCCGACCAGGATGGTAAACCCATGACGCAAAATTTTTGACACAAAATGGTCGATATGCAGAGCAACCTGCCTGGCGATTTCGACCAAACTTCGTCGAAATTTTTGGCCCATCCGACCTAGATGCCATACCTACGATGAAACATTTCAACATAAAATGGTCAATATGCAGACCAACCTATTTGAGGGTTTTGACCAAAATGTGTCAAAATGCTTAGCACATCCGACCAAGATGCCAAACCCACGATGAAATTTTTTGACACAAAATGGTCAAAAGTTTGACCAAGAAGAAATGTTGCAAAAAAAACTCTTGAAGATAAATATCCAGAGTAATTAGGCTAGATATTTATCTTCAGTTGTTACTTTGCATTAATATATTAGGACAACAATCATAACTCTTAATAAAGAAAACCCATTGTATTGCTCAAAGAAAACAGTACATAAGGTGGCCCCAATGCCTCTCCTTTGAAGACAGAAATTAGTTGTATAAATACATGATACCACCAGCTATTGACAATAGTCTAGCCCCTTACCTTCTGGGAAAAGTTTCTCATGCTCCTACATGAGCTCCTCAAACTTCTCCATACTATAATCTTTGATTATGCCCACTTTGTAAATGAATCAGGCCTTCTTCATTAGCTTCTTCTTCCCCTCCTCTTGCAGGCAAAAGAAATCCAACAAGTATCCAGATGAAATTTGTAAATTTCCCATCGCCTCTACTACCTCCGTGTAGTATTTGACCGTCGTCATTCTATGCACGATTTCGATGACTGAAATCGGATGCCCACAAATCTGTGCAATTGGTTGAAGAAGGTCCTTAATGAGTCTGCCATCATGAACATGCCCACCCGCCCAGTATTCAACACCCAAGATGACCGCTATGGTTTCTAACTCCTGATCATTGGCCTTTTCGAAGATCCTCTTTATCTACTCTTCCGACCCTTCCTCCAAATTTTCCATCTTGATGCATTGGCATGTGATACCAAAATGGTTTGTCATTGCTATTCTAAAAAAAGAGAAAACCACACCGCCCATTTAAAGAGATGGGTTTGCCCATTACCTGTCGGATTTGTGCATCTCAAAAAAAGGGAAAGCTGGGAAATCTAGACAGTGAGATTTTGTCAGATAATAAGGAATAATCCTTAAACCAAGAAAGGCTATGTGTCATGCCATGAACTACTCATTCCCCTGACACCAATCTTCTTCTCACTGTTGTGCCAGCCTATGCAGATCGCCTTATCCGATGCCATCCCTTGGTATGAATTGCAAATATGATAAAATGATTACCTGCAGGTCAAGTTGCATCGGATCATCCTGACCGATCACTAACTTTGACACCTCTTCCACCCCCTTATTCGCTAAGAAGTCATACAATGTAGGTTGATATGTAACAAAGAATACAATGCAAATCAGATGAGGACAAGGGTAGTTTTTGAATAAAGTTTGATGCATGAACTAATGAAAGGTAGTGTTTCATGTTTGAATCAACACCATACACTAGAAGATATATTTTATTTCATCGTCTTTTATAAAATTCTCTGAAAAAGATCAATAAAAATAATTATTAATCATGCAACATAAATATGAAAAAATGATTTGAATCAAAGGATGAAGGACAAAAAATGATTGATGACAGAGTGCTATGATGCCTAAAATAGAGATAATGCAATGAAGGGAAGGTTTCAAGACAAAAAAAGAAATAGTATCTATCCTAAACAATATGCATCAGTAACAACAAGGAATTAGAGACATTAATCTAAGGAGGTCATTAAAAATTTAAAAAATAGTGAGGAAAAGGATATGTTAAGCTGTTATGAAAGGAAGGAACACAATGTGTAAAAAAAGTACTAGGGACATATTGCAAGGTATCAGAACATTGATATTAATATCCCATTGGAGGGAAATGATTTGCAAGGTATAAAGGCATATGGTTGAGATGAGAATGAAAAGCAAGATTAGTGAAAGAATGAGCATCGTAACAGTCCAATGGTATGATTACTAGTTATAGCAGTCCATGCACATGAATAAATCACATTTCTAATGAGAAAAAGACAATGTAAAAGATAAAAATAATTTAGAAGATCCTCTCACGCACAATACATGATAGTCATCAAGTAGATAACAATGAAAGGACCCTACGTATCAATAATACATTGTTACATGACAAACAAATAGTGAATGATTGAAGGAACAATGATGTGTGGAGATCAAGGATAGTGAGTTCATGAAAGATCAAAAAATAGTTCCAAATACATAGTGAAGATTAGATGAAGAACACCAGTTGCTATTATAAGGGTCAAAGAGCCTTGGTTACCATTATGAAGAACATTGTTATTATATATAAAAGACATAAAAAAGAACACACTTGGTAAAAATGAGAATATATGTGACAAATCCCATATATGAAACAATGACCAATAATACAAATGCAAAGGTTTTGCATTGTCATGATAATGCTTGCAAAGAGGAGAAGCATTTCAATACAAGGATTGAGTGTTCTTGAAGAGTTCATATGTTGTTACAAGTGATTGTTCTTGAAGGGTTTCATATCTTGTTTTCAGACTTTCTAAGGAAATCAATGTTCACTATCAATGGAAAGTAGTCATAGAAGCAATATTGTTCAGAAATAGTTATTAAGTGTTCATTAGTTGTAACCAACATTGGCAACAACCATAAAAGAAAGTAGAGAATGTAACACTCTCATGAAGAGGATCAAGAATGAGTAGAAAAAGATGAAATAATTGTAGTAAGCAATATATTATGTGATAGTCAACACTGATTATGAACATAAAGGTCATGAAGGGACATTAAGATGCAAAGGAAGTTATAGTTATAACTATGATAGAGGTTGCAATGATAATTGCAAAGTTGTCAAATTGATAACTTTTGCAACTTTTTTACATTTTCTATCAAATGTTGGCTTCCTTGCCTAGATGTGATACAAAATCATGTTAAATGATATATTAAGACTATTTGGACATATTTGAGGCTAATCTACACATTTGACCCAAGGTTTGACTCATTGACCAGGTTTTGCTATCTTGGGCAACTTTGTACACTTGCTTGGCACTTTTCGCATCAATTATCTCCAAAATCTAAAAGATTAAGGCAACATTATACAAAATTTCAAAACGTACAAAATAGAAACTTAGCCTCTAAATAGCCCTAATTATTGCACCTAGTGCAATTTTTGGTTTTCACCCTTGACTCACTCCTGAGTCTTCAAACTTTGACTCTGACTCTGAATTTGCACACAAAGTCATGAGTGTATATCGCAGATCCTTCATCATGACTTTGTGTGCAGAGTCAGAGTTAGAGTCAGAGTTTGAAGACTCAGGAGTGAGTCAAGGGTGCAAACCAAAAATTGAAATAGGTGCAATAAGGCTGGGTTATTGAGAGCCTAAGTGTCTATTTTGTATGTTTTGAAAGTTTGTGTAATGTTTCCTTAATCTTTTAGATTTTGGAGATCATTGATGCCAAAAGTGCCAAGCAAGTGCACAAAGTTGCCCAAGAGAGCAAAACTTGGTCAACAAGTCAAACCTTGGGCCAAAGGTGTAGATTAGCCTTAAATATGTCCAAATAGTCTTAAAATATCATTTGACATGATTTTTTTTATCACATCTAGGCAAGGAAGCTAGCATTTGATAGAAAATGTAAAAAAGTTTCAAAAGTTATCAATTTGACAACTTTGCAACATTGCAACTTGTTGATAACTTTTTTCACAAAGATGCAATTCATGTTTTGGCAGTTGCCACCAACCAAGAATAATTTGGGCCATTTGGAAAAAGTTATCAATATCTAGAGTAATCACCAAAGACATCCTGGTCGGTGATTAGTCTAGATATTTATCTTCAAGTGTTACTTTGCATTAATATATATGGTTGTTTATTTTATTATGCTACTTTACTATTAGCATAATGGTTTATTATGAACTTATTTAATGTTGGTTACATGATTTATTATTGTAATCCCCCTCTAAATTACTCATCTAGAAAATAAAACTGCAACCTATTGGGATTGAGACAAACCTTATAAAACAACAACAACTAAGAAGGATCACATTCCAACAACTACTGAATATAGGGTCCTCCAACCTCTGCCATCATGATAACATTCAACCTACACTCACAAAAACTAAAAGTTAGCAAAATCCATTTATCTGAAGAATTTATCTATTAAGAGTTAAAACATGACAACATGATTCCCTCAGATAGAATTCATAAAACTCTGTTACCTAGATGCATGTTAAGTTTGAAAAGTTATGAAAGACACGTGGTTTGATCATGAAAAGTTATTTTACCACAACCCCAGAACCTGTGCGAGGATCAAACATCTCCACACTAGATAAAAGTGTTGAGCCATCATAACCACCTATAGCATAACTGCATCAGTCACACATCGGTATCAACATGTTTGCAAGGACAATATTTAGTACAGAGTACATAGCTTGTGATATAAATTTATTTCACCAAATGAACTTTAAACCGTTTCTGCTGAAGACATAGTTTTTCAATTGATAGAACTACAGACAAGCTTCCTCTCTTCTTTTTCATTTCTTCAAGTTGGACCCAGTGACCCTCACGGGGATCAAATCTCTTCACACGCTCTTCAGTACATTTGGGAAAATTCTGCATATACAAAATAAGCTCAATCAAAAAATGAGAAGGCTGAGACAAATGCATGAAATCCTTTAATAATAATGTGATGAACTTCACCCTACAATGCCCCTGTGCAACCTTGGTAACAATATTCAACATACATGCATGCGATATTTTTAAAGTACACAAAGCAGCTAGAACTATTCAACCATATATAACAGATTTTTTAATTTTGATTTGAGTAACATACATGGTATAAAGTCAAGAAAATGTATAAAACCTATTTGTAGAATATGACTAAAACCTATTGCCAATTTGAAAAGGATTCCGAAACAACTATCTGAACAAATGTACCAACTATTAAGGTATATAAACAACTTCAAATACTTGTGACTTTAAAGCTATTAGTGATGATGATGATGATATTTTATAATCAATGAAGACTTAAAGAACACCATATCTTGTAATGTCACATCAACTAATCAACAAAACATGAGTAAATGTACAATTATTAACCTTATTTTTTTAAATTTTCTTAGACAAGCTAACAAAAAGAATGTTAATATAACAATTATATACCCTACAAATAAACCATTATAGGCAACTACACCACCCACAACAATCCCTACCATTTCACTCGGCTGCTGAATAAAGCATCACTCATTAGCTACGTAGATACTATGGTGGCAAAATTTCTTCTAGTAAATGATGAATAACTAAAACTTAAATGTTACTATACAATTTAATGGTCAAACATAATTGTTTTTGGTTTAAAAATTCCTTTGATGTCTAACAATTACTAGTAATATACCATAAACATACACCCATCCCCATTTTTTTCTCCTATGTTTTCTCATAGTGAGAAGATGTTACTAAAATATATACAATCAAATGTAGTATAGATCTGTATAATTGTAGTAGATTGAATCACTTACTACTTTAGGGTCTGTAACTGTTGCACATATAACAATGATGAGTATGAATTTGGTAATGATTTCCACAACCGGTGATGCCGTAGGATGTCCATGAGGAACATTGACAACAACATCAATGGAGAATTTTGTTATAATTATATTGAGTGCAATTGTAGCTGCCGTGGCACCCACAATCTGACATATAATATAAATGGGCAACTGACAATTTCAAAGATGTAAGAGAAATAAACATAGTAAAAGGTCATTTAGAATCCAAAATATTACATTTGAAGATTTTTTTTTTCAAAGATCAAACCCTATTT
>MU224290.1:2534720-2550019 GCA_018584345.1 Thuja plicata | reverse complement strand
TTACTTACCACTATATCTTCTTCTAGTACACCTCCAACTCCTCAGATAGCATTGACTACCTCTTTGATTCTTGTGTTGTACTAAGTGATGTTTTCACCTTCTTTCATTTTGAGATCATCAAACTTTCGTCTAAGGCTTTCTACCTTGGCCCTCAAAACATTTTTGTCACCACCATGTACAAGCTTCAATTTGTCCCACATCTGCTTTGTAGTTTTGCATTCTTTGACATCTTCAAATTCAACATCAGAGAGCAAGGAAGCAAGCTCTATCATCATGTTGTTGTGTTCATGCTTCTCTCTCATTTGTTCAACTATTGGTGCTCTTGTGGGCAACACATATTTAGTTTCTAGGAATTGAGTAATATCATTACCAATACCTGATAAGTGGAGTCTTATCCTACTCTGCCATGAAGAAAAATTATCTTTGTTCAACTTGGGCACATCTCGTCTGTTCATCTTGTGATCTTTGGCTTAGGTATTAAAACCTTCCTTCTAAGCACACAAGCTCTGATACCAATTGTTAGTAATAATTGAGAGAGGGGGGGGGGGGGGGGGGAANGGGGGTGAATCAGTGGCCTCAAAAATTTATCCTTCAAACTTTAACCACCAATCAATAAACCTCAGATTATTATGTCCCTACAAGATGCATGCCATGAAATACGAATAATGATTAACTATCTGTTAGTTTTCTCTGTCAATCTTTATTCTTTCTTGATAACCGATAAGCGGTATAACTATTTACTGAAACTCAATAAATAAGTAGAGTATCCTGATCAATCTAGAGTTAGCTATGTAAGATGAAAAATAATAAAGAAATGAATCATACACACATAACACATGAATTTTAACATGGAAACCCTATTAAGGGAAAAACCACTGGGACCGGTACCCCAAATTTCACTTTTCTAAAGTGAGCCTTGTTAAGAGCCAACCATGTTAAAGGTTACAAACACACTGTTAGGTGTGATCTTGTTAGAGGATTTTATACATAGAGGTTGTCACTTAGTATTAGGCATCTGATGCTGCCATCCTTGAATCAACCTCTCTCTTAGACTGTCAATAGGCATCAGGCATATCCAATGCTACTTTCATGAATAAACCTTTTTGGCACTCCTTGGGATGTACCTCAATATATAGAAGACTATCAAGTCCTGCTTGGCTAAGAGACTTGATGCTTTAATGGTTAAACTGAAACATTACGACCTGTTCATATTAAAACTTAAATTGCAAATTTTTAGATCTATTTAAGTACATTACTTCTCTGATCAATGTATCAATTCAATCCTTGTGCTCCATACTTTCTGCTTTGTGATGCTATGCTCACTGTTCGTCGGTGTCTGCAGAATTCCTTAGCTCTCCTCCAGCTTGTTTGATCAGCACTGCATGAAGTTGTTCTTCATCAGTTTCTCTTCAGCATCCTCTTTCTATTCACTCTCCTTAATCCCATTTGTAAATGAATTAAGCTTGTCTCTTATATAGACATAATATTCATTATTTCTTGATTCTTGATTCTTGGCGTGAAAAAAAATCCAGCCAATTAGATTTAAAGCATAACTCCTGATTTGTCTCGTAGATATCTTCTTGCCAACTGTACAAATCAGCTTTAAATCAATCACTTATTTCTGGTCGAATAAAACAAAGTAGACAACTAGTTAAGTCCTTATTTAGCTCTGCCAGCTAGATATTTTGTCATTCTCTGAACTCTCTATTCCGTCGGTCACCTTTGTAGTTAGTTGTTGGTGACAACTTACAGTTCCGTCAGCGAGACTCCAGTTAGCTTTGTGATCTCCATCCTTCAGCATCATTGGAATTTTACTCGTCGGGCAACCTTCTGATTTTGCTTGTCGAGAATTCTATGGTTTTGCTTTGTTGGGCAACACTATGCTTCCTATCGTCGAGTAACACTGTGACTTTTCTTCATTGCTTTTACTGATGGTGTGCACTCACTCCATCGGTGTTGTTTGTCACTTAGTGAATACATGACTTTTATGTATTGCTGAAAGCATAACCTTGGTTTCTTTGGTTCTCTGAAGTCTTTGGCTTTATGTACATGACCGTAAAGATGATATCAAGTTGACATCAATGACAATACAAACCATTAAATGATTTAATGCCTTGCATTATCTTCAACTTAACATTATCAAACATTTAATCAGTTATATGTCATCAGATCTGTGGGCTCTAAATTGAATTTCGTGCCTTGTATTTAATATTTAATATCGTCAATTTTGCATGTATGATTTGATTAAACAAAATTGTTTGCAACCTTATATATAAAAAGTTGATATGAAATTCCAATGCTGCTACTTACAAGTTGAGAGTGAAGTTTCATATAGCCACCAAAGCCAAGTTTGTGTTGGCCAACCTTTTGTAATCTCGCTTCTATAGCTTTTGATGTGTCTTGCAGTCTATGAAAAGTTTGAAACATGTTAGATTATATATTTACAAAGATCACTAATTAGTGCACGATTACATTCTACTTAATACTATCACATCATACCTTCTTTTTCCATCTTCTGGTTGAATTCCTCTATCCTTTAGCCTTTTCTCTTTTGCATCTTCCATTATTTCATTCCACTCCATCGGTGGAATCATAGGAGGATGCTCATACTTTGTGTTAGCCTTTAGAGCCCTTCTATATTGGTCCCTCACAGTCTTTATATGTTTGGATGCTTTTTTAAGAATCAGGGCAATGTCAAAAGTTTTATTTCCAAAGAGGTCCTCTAAAGATTTAATGAGCTGATTTTTAAGTCAGTATCCTGTTCATTCCACCTTTTTTGAAAAAACAAAATTGTTAGATATCATAACTTTAATATAGTACAATAAATGGAAGATAACAAAAATATTGTACCAATATTATGAAGCTACGTACCTTTTACATATGGTGTGCCCAAATAGCTTCAATGTCATTTCAAAAAGAGTTTCATAAAATACATCATTTCCTAGAAAAACATCATAGGATTATCAATCCAAAATGAGGTATGTATAAGTAAACTATAATTACACTGTAAATGATAACAATTTTAAAGCACCTAGAAGCTTTGGTACTTTTAACGGAATCATATTTTTATTGTTCAACAACAATGACCCCGCAAATGAACCAGTACTAGTAACACGGGCTGAGCCAGGAAATGGTTGAGCTTCACTACTACTAGTCTCTGTTCTTGTACCAGGTGTAGGCCGTGTATCTATTAGTACACAAAATAGGTCCATGTGTATACAATTTACATAAGAAAAATAATCAATGCATGATTAGCACATAACAAAATATAGAAAAATAAGGTTTTACCAATTATAGCCGGTACAGAGGAAGATATCTGCAAGCTCCAAGTTGCAGACAATGCAGTCAACAATATTAGATTGTTGATCGAAGGAGGAGTCTACACTTCATCATGAGTTGAAGAATACACTGTTAGCAAAGACATTTGCAATGGTTAAAGATTAAATGGGGTACTATAAGCATCCCAAACATAAGTTGAGTCAATAATGCATACAAAGGTTAAATGAATGGTTAAAGGTTTAAGGATTATTTACATGAAGGTTGTGTGCTACAACCCTCACCATATTGACCATGATTCATAGGTGTAAAAAAATCCTGTAAGAAGAACACATCATATTTTAGATCATGATCCATAAGATAGTATAAAATATAAACATCTATTGAAATTTAATTATTGCTTAAGATTAATTACTGCTTACATTCATACAATTGACTCTATGTATCAATTCATCTTTGAGTGCCTGTTGATGGGACTTTGGTGACCAGGTCTGCCAACAGTCATAAGTTGTCACCGGGTATTGGGGTATTGGCCAACTTTGCCTGTAAAGGTTATCCAGGGAAATGAGATTCCCCGAGCCTCTAAGCACCTGGGTGTCGGGTCTTGACGATGCGGGGCTCGTTTGGGAGATGTGACTATTTTCGAGGGGGATAGCTAGTTTCTTCAACTCATTCTCTCAAGGGATTCAATAAGGTGAGGTTTCTTGAAGCACTCTACACTTAGCAAATAAATCGAAAAAGATCCTGCAGGGTTAGAAGTATTCCATCTACTTATAGTTATGCTTAAACATTCAATACATCAATAATGCTATGATAAACTACACTAAATACTGACAAAATACACAACCATCAGTTCATAATTGATCAGTAGAAAGGGAAAGGAGGTCATTAATCTACTTGAGATATCAGAGTAGAAGACACGAAGAACATTAAACATAAAATACCATTAACTTGGAAGACAAAGTGCCAACAACATCATTGCAGGAACCCTCTCTTCTTCATTAACATTCCTTCCAGCAAGCACTGGTGCGTGGTACAATGGTGGCTCCAAGGGAGCATCTAACTACTGAAAGCTTAAAGACCAAGGAGCATTAAGCTTTGCAAATAAAATGAAAATACTGCCTCTCTATTACTATGGATTGCAAAATCATCAATTTTGCCAACCCTTGGAAAAGGGTCGGACTTTCTATTTATACATATTTACATCTAACCCTAACACTAATTTACATTACATTATACAATAGAATATATTATCTGGTGGTTGGTACTACCTGCACCACTCTATAAAAGGCCTTGAGACGGAATAGGCCTGACATGTCAGAAGAATAAGACAAGAAGATGGAGTGGACGAATCGGCCTTGAGAAGAGAGCCAAGAAAGAGAAGGAAGAAATCTAATCCCCCGAGGATCGAGGCTACATGCTTCATAAATGGGAAATGTGGCGCCCTGTCTCCAATGTGCCAGGTGTATATCTGAAGCAGCGCCTCGAGAAGATCATCTGTCAGAAAGCCCATTGTTGATCTGGATGCATCTATCTACCCTCTAAAAACCTTTGATAACCTTTATTAACTGCTTGAAAGTGACCGGTTGGCCTTGGGTACTGGAACACAGATCACTCGAAAGAATACAAAATTTAGGATCCGGGATCCTGGAACTTACGTTCCAAAAGAATAAAGAATATAAAATTTTTGGGGTTTTCTCTGGCCCTCAGAAATTTTTTATTGTTGCTTGTTATCATTGAAGTCTGGAGGAGGCGGGAGATTCCATCCTCATCAATCTCTTTGAGGCCAGACCGCTGGTATTTGGCCACTTCGATCTGTTCTCCTAGCTCTAAAACATTCCTCTTGAATTCATCGGCCATTTTTGCCGCATCATGACCACTAAGGATCACGCGAGTTAGGCTCGCCATTTGAGTTCCATCCACTCCCTCTGGGGATTGATATCTTGACTCCATTAGTTCATCAAACTTCCCCAACATGTGTTCCTTCGGTGTGCATGTGTCAGTGCTAAACGGGTCAGCTCCGGAGACCTTTGTGACAAAAGCCTTATACAAATTTGAAGAATACTAGACCGTGTTGACTCTATCATGCAGAACCCCTACCATTTGCTTGAGCACCTCCAATGTGAGGTCAAGTCTGGAGTGTTGGGTCTTCACAAAATCGAATGATTCTTCCCCTAGAATCTTGGACTCAGAGACCATTTCCTCCCCAAGGCCAAGGAGTTCTTCAAGTTCTACCTTCCATGCTTCATAATTTTCTATATCACCCTCCCATATGTTGATAATAGTTTCTGCCCAATGCAGAATGTGTCGGGCCATATACAAGTCTAGGAGGGTGGATACCAGGAAGCATCAGGTGTTTCCTATCTGCAGAGTGACCCACTCATCGACCGCTTGGGCCTTCTTCTTCATTGCTCATAGGGAGTCTATATCGCTCTGCAGTAGTGGCGTGTCAGATGTGGAGGCCTCCAGGGGAATGACACTGATAGGCCGGGCTAGCTTAGTAAGCAATCCCATAAGGTTTGTTGTCTTCTCCTTTTCCACTTTGAGCCTTTGGGCCTCCTTTTCATAACGGGTCTCCATGGCTCTGATCGCCTCTTTCAACAGGTTCACTTCACCCTGTTTTCCCCTTTTCACCAGTGATATCTCTGTGATATTATAATCTCCAGCTTTGGCAGTTGCCTCATCAGCGTCTGGGGGAGGTGTTGCCACAATTGCAACTATTTCTCCACCTGGCCTGGTTCGAAGAGTATGAACCATCCGGGCTTTCTTGGCTTTCGATAGATTCTGGACCTGAGCCATCATCTCATCTAGGGAGATATGAGCTCTGGGGGTGGATGGAGCTTTTATTTTCCTAGTCTCGACCAACCACTGTGGTGATAGGGGTGGCTTATTTACCAAAGTTTGTTCCTTAGGTTCTTCCCCGGTATCTTGCTATTGCTACTCCTCAGTGGTGTGGGTCTCGCACGACTCCTTCTCCGCACCCTTCGACTCATCGGTGATGTCTTCCTCGATGATGTTTATTTCTTCTACCTTGTCTTCTACATCTTTTTCTTCATCTAGGCCCTCATTGGCCATCTCAGGGGTTTCTTCCTCTTGTCTCTCTTCTTATTCCTCAGCCTCTATCGCCAGGATTTCTTCTTCCATTGGTATATCCTTTGGCAATGGGGGAGGTACCGAGCCAAGATTTAATGTTTGAGCCATAGTTATTACTTGCCCAAAGGTCACTCCAGGGAGTGGCACTTGGAACGCGGTGACTCAGGTTACAATTGCTCCCATAGGTCTGGTTCCCCCAGCAGATGCCATTTGTTCACTCTACTTCTGTTGGTCCAACCCCATATTTTGTACCTATGGGACCTCGGAGGCGATCTCTTGCTCTATTTCCTTCTCTTCTTCCATCTGTTCTTCCTGCTCCTACGTAGGTTCTTGTTCCAGAGCCTCTTCTTGCATTGGGACTTTAGCTTCTGTTTGTTCGATGTCCCGCTGTAGATTCCCAAACTCATCAGTTGTAAAAATATCATCGAACTCATCCTGTGGGGGAGGGTTGGCGGGGACATTGGCAAGCTCTGGTTCCCTCTCTGGTTCTGGGGAGTCAGAAGAAAGGATCTCAACTTGTGGGATTTGGGGCATTCCCAGATCTGGCTCTGCCTTAGGCTTTTGGTTAAGCCTCTTCTTTCTTCTAGTGACCAAGGGTGGCCCCACATCCCTTATTGTTGCTTGCTCTACCAGATCCACCCCTGTTGCTTTAACCATCAAGGTTGCTAGTGAAGGGGAGGAGGGAGGATGAATTGGTCTGGCCATAAGTACCGGAGTAGCCAGCCGCATGATCAGACTCTCCCGCATTTGCTGGGAGGATGCTATTGATTATTTTATTTGTTCTTTAATGGGGACTTCTTGCGAGGTCAGAGTTGTCGCTATCCCTTTTCCTTTATCTACTCCCTGTGAAGAAGTCCCAGCCCCCGGGGTTAACTTTGGTATCGGCTGGGCCGCCCGGCGGACACTCCCAGGGGACACCTTTTTGAAATAGAGGTGGCTACGTTCAACTATATTGTGAGTGAACTCTTCAATAGTGGGCCCTTCCTGGGCATCCCAATTCACTGGTGGGAGGGCCCATTTATCGATCCCTTTTTATTTGTACTGGGGATCCACCGTGGAGCCGGTGTCTGAGAAGTCTTCTGGGAATCTCTGGAGCTTCAATCTTTCCATCATTCCTGCGGTCATTTTGACATAATGCCACCCCCAGACTTCCACGTCATCTTGAAAATCTTCCTAGAAGTCCTCCATGTGATATTGATGGGGCTTTGATGCCCGAGGAAGTGCCGTTGCAATCTTGCCATGCGGATCAAACTATTTCCGCGCTAAGTAAAATTCTGCCATGTTATAGCATTTAAGCTCATTATTTGCTTCTTTAGCGGTGGCCAGACTGCATGACTAATTCCCACAAGTGATTGGGAATGGAATATTTGTTACCTTCTTCAAGGCATAGAATGCGTGCAGCTCTATTGTCTGCCTGTAATATTCCAGGAGAATTACCTTGTCTCAATAATGTTTGGGCAACAAGTAGGGTTTCTTGGAGAAGCTGATCATCCTAATGTAAGTATGCTATTAAAATTGTATATAGTAATGTCCATAACTCCAGACCAAATTCATTACCTCCGTAGATAGGCGGTATCCTACGTCCCAGGTGGGTGTAAGTAGGTGGTAGTAAACGAAGGCATCATTTAACTGGCAAAAACTGGGGAAGCTGGCCTCCCATTGAATCTATGGGAAATGGTCCCAAGGGGCCTTTTGGCCCAGGCTGATCCTGATTACGCCCTCTGTAAGTAACCCATTGGTGTGGGGCCATTGTTGTGCTAGGGCCTAGAGAACATAGGAAGTCATATAAAACTTCTTCTTCTTGGGTAATTGAAGGAATTGGGAGTCCACATGGTTTGAGATTATGGCAGCCTAGTCAAAATATTCCTCTCTCATGCTCATACCCAACAAAAAGTAATACATCCACCTGGAGAACTCTCAGGAATGTTGTTGTCTGAAGACCCGACATAATGCTATCATCCCCATCTAGATGCTTTCCTTAAATTCGGCCCTAGGGATTTCTAGCTTCATCCTCTTGGGATTCCTCTTTGGGGTCTTGAGCCAATGATTGTTCATATATATAGGGGCCGCCTCTTCCAACTGAGTGAATTGGGCCAAGGCATCTAATTGGGTGACCACAGCTAGTTTGTCAAATTGGTGGATCCCCAAGCCCCTCTAGAAGGTATCAGGGTCGAGGGACACCATGGGAGTAGTATATCCTATTGGCTCTAAGGCTGCGAGCATAACAGCTCAGACAGATGTGTTGTAGTGCACTGTAGGTGTAAGAATAAGCTCCGCCGACTGCACCGAGCATGGGAAGCAAGCTGCCTTAAGGATCCCAGAATTCCTGATTTGAATGGTCAATGGATCTCTGGCCTGTCGCTGAATGTACATGATCTTTACCAAGGCCTACATTTCAGGCCACATCTCGACGCTGGTGCCAGTAATGAAATGGACTTTGGACTCAATCTTTGATCCCATAATAATGCTATCCTTCACATATTTCATGGTCAGGGGTAGTTTCTCCAGAGCCTTCTCTATTTTGGTCCTGACTGCTGCTCTGGTAACCACCGTAGAAGGAAGTTTCAAACTTCCAGGTCGTGAAGATGTGAAAGCTTTAGACATATTTAAAAGTTTGTTGTTCCATAAACCTACAAGGCAAGGTGACCATCAGAACATATAGATAAATAAAAACTCTGGGGTCCAGAGATCTTACCATCGTGGCGCTTGCTTCCCCTGAAAAGTTAGCTTAGTTCAAAAACTCCAGAAGCATATATATATTGCGAACTTAGAAATTTAATTAACCATCTGGGTCTGGGGGTTTTATCGTACTTAGCAAAAGAAAGACATGGGATGGGTGATGGCAAAAGACCTGGAGCCTGGGGAAGTAACCGTTGGAAGGTGTGCACAAAAAGTGTGCCGTCAGACCCATGTGGGGGCCACGTAGGTGAGCAATAAATGGGAGTTATGGTGACGGCGGCGGAGCCAACTGTCCGAATGTGTGAAAAGTAAAGGCCACTTGGAAAAATTTAAATGCACACATGGGACATAAATGTAAGTCAGGCTGGTTTATGAAGGAGAGAGAAAATTGCTTGGTTGAAACCGACCAAGAGCCAAATTTCAACCAGGCGGTATTCTGCACAGAGCAAGCTTGCAAATTAGAAACCAGGAACAAATACAACATGGTGAGCTCGACAGAATACCAGGTAGAATACACATAGAATATACACCAAAGCCGAAGGGTATACACATGCAAACTGGAAGGATACACAACAATATACATCAAGTGTACACATATACACAATGTAGAGCAGATATTTACAAGACCAGAGAATGCACAAAATATTTATGACTTCTACACCATTTACAGACTATGCTACATCTACACAGAGGGTGGACAACCCTCTGGCAGAGCTGACCCACCAACGGGCGGCGGACCAGAAAGAAACACAAGACAAAACAACAAAATGAAACAACACAAAACCAAACAAAACCAGAAAGCAGGAAAGCTGAGCGGGAGGAAGGTACCAACCTAAAAATGAAGAAGGGATAGGAAAGGAAACCACTGCAAATGCTCTACAACAGCTTCAACTGTTAGTTGATCACCACTTACCACCATAGACCACTCATAATTTCTCAGACCAACTTGGAATGGTTAGCTCTGGATTATCACTAAATCGCTGTAAATCACTCTTAAATCACTAAGATTGCTCAAGTGTTTAATCATGGTAAATGTGAAAATGACAGGTAACTTCTATTTATACCCGCAGTAAAAAGAAAGGCACCTTCCCTTCTGCAAACCCTAGACAGACAGACCTCTGGACTCCAGGCCTGGGGATTCCATGCGATGATACCATCTTAAGGAAAGAAGACATCATGGTGAAGAATCCCAGAGTCTGAAATCCAGCTCTTGACAAAGGATGACCAACTCCAGGACCAGGTCTCGGAGTCACGAGAGACCAACAAAACAAAGCAACACCACGGGGAAGAAAACCCCGAAGAAGGAAAACAAAGAAAAATAATGAAAAAGACAAGGCAAGATCCAAAAGAAGAACCCAAAAAGGGGGGACCCAACATTTTGCACACAAAATGTAGGGATGGGGATGCAAGGCATAACAAATGGCAACTTCCTGGGATGAATGCCTAAGTGCATTCGAGAACTACATAATCTCTAGTTAGGAAAACTAGATCAAATCATTACTCGGGAGTATCTTACATGCAAAGAGTAACATGTCTGAGAAAATTCGGCCATACATGTTTCAACCCATGATCTTTTCACCAGTGGTGAAGTGTGTGCTTTGGAAGGGAATCAAGTTGATGACCTTTGGGAGGAGTAGAGAAGAGGCACTAAGTAAATAAAACCACAAAGTCATCAGATTTTCTCGTTTCTCCCGTAGACCGGAGTTTTGTCCCACTTCCCTTTTCTTGTTATTTTGTATATTTTTGGGTGGGAGGATGGTACTTCTTTCACCATCAAGCTTAAGCTTAGATAATTTTAATGGCGATACTTCTTTCACCCTTCCACCTATTTTTATATGTTGAATGGGGGAGGAAAACTCTGCACCCAGAAATAATCTTTTTAAAAGTTCAGACTTGGGTCAACTAACTAGTGCAACTGATCTACCCTCGATGTGTCCGATTACTTGTCCCTTATTTTTATTCACTGATTTCTAGATGTCCAGAAAGAAACCCGATGAAGATTGCTCATAATGCACTACCAAACCCGTAAAATAACTCCGGAGCCCGGACCAATTCCATCATGCTAACAACAGATTCTTTAGTTCACTATGCTGAAGACAATATCCCAGAGACCAGGTGTTATGCAAAGCATTCCAGTCCTCACAAGAGGGGGAAAAAAATGTTGGAACCTGAAAAGAAGACAAGAAACAAAAACAAAAACAAAAACAACCAAGGAAAAAGGACTATCCCAGAGGACAGCCAACAAGACTATTTAGAAGGCAAGGTACCTCCCAACAAGGCACCGGGAAAGAAATATTTACAAGAGGGAAACTTTACATAAAATACAACTTTGGGAAAACCCACCTTATTCAAAATAATGTTTGAGAAATTGTCCATTAACAGACAATGGTACGGGTTCTCCGGTCATGGTGTTAAGGTGGTAGGTATTTACCCCACAGATCTTTGAGATTAAGTATGGCCCGAGCCAGAGTTGTTGGAACTTAGTGTGCTTACCTTTCTTTTCCCGGGCCTTATCCCACAACAGGACCAAGTCTGAAATCTGAAAAGCCTTGTATTGGGCTCTGCGGTCAAACTATCATTTTACCACTGCTTGATGACGTGTGAAATTTTCTAGGATTGCATCTCATTGTTCCTCCATCCTCACCAGATTTAGGAGCCAAACCTCCACAATGTTATTCCGATTTCCAAATTCCTGCATAAACTGCAAAACTGGGATCTATAAGTTGATTGAGAATACTGGGTTACCAGGGATTTTGTTCCAGCAAGTGTTTGATCACTTCCAATAGGTTTTTATTCATAGATTCAGCAACACCATTCCCCTGGGGGTAATAGTTGCTGGAAAAATTCAGAGTGATCCTCTGATTGTAGGTCCACTCAAGTAATTGTGCTGAAGAAAATGCTGGACCATTGTCATATACTAAAGCAAAGGGCACTCCAAACCTTGTGATGATATTTTCTTCCAGGAATTTAATAACTATGTCTGCCATGTTATTCTTGCAAGGTATAGCTTCCGACCACCGGGTGCAGTAATCAGTAGAAATTAGGATGTACCAGTGGTTGGCAGACGAGTTGGGGTTGATTTCCCTGATGAAGTCAAATGCCCATTGGGCGAAGGGCCTAGTCTCAAAGACTGGTTGTAAAGGCATTGCTGGGTTACGCTCATGATGCGTTGCGGTTTAGTAGGTGTGGCATCTCCGAACATGAGTGTAAACATCTTTAAATATACAGGGCCAATAGTATCTGGCCTAGAGGATCTGATGGGCGGTGGTGTCAGCTGAGCCATGCCTGATTCCAAACTGCCCATGGAATTCATCGATCATGTTCGCAGCTTGGTCCCTATCAATGCACCAAAGGTACACTCCCTCATAGTTCCTGTAGTAGAGCGCAGAGTTTTTGATCATGAAGTGAGCACTCTTCATCCACAGGGCACGACCTTTATTGGGAGGTAACCCCTCTAGGCATTTATTATTTGGTAGTAGGTATACCAGATCGGTATACCACGGGTCTCGAGTGATGGACTCCACCATGTAAGTCTGACATTCTATATGGGGAGCCTCTTCTGCCATCGCTCGACTTAGTCCTCGGTCTCAGATTATCTTCATGGGCTACATTTCCAAGTCATATTCCTGGAGGATGGCCATCCATTTCCCCCGTCTTTCACCTAGTTCACTCTGCATCAACAGAGATTTCACAGCCTGGTCTAAGATGATAGCATGCACCTTGCTCTGGAGAATATAATGCCAAAATTTCTTCATGGCACGAACGAGAGCGAAGGCATACTTTTCCAATGATGAATATCAGACTTTAACATTCTTAAAGGGGGAGCTCATGAAAGCTATGGGTCATTCTTCCCCTTTGACCTTTTGAGTTAACACCGCCGCAGTAGAATGCGGCGAAGCAAAGGAGTAAATGTAAAATGGAAGGGAGTAGTCCGGACTAGCCAGGGTAAGTGCCTCCATTATCATTTGTTTGATCTAGGTGAATTCCCGCTTTGCTTCCAGACTCCACTCAATCTTGGTATCCTTTTTCATCATTTCATTGAGTGGTTTGACTATCTTGGCGAATCCAGTGATGAATTGCTGGACAAAATTGATCTTTCCAAAGAAAGACCGCATCTCTTTCTTGCTGCCAGGCATCTGTAAGTTTAGCAGCACTTCAACTCTCTCAGGGTCAATGGATATGCCCTTCTCGGAGACAATATGCCTGAGCAACTTCCCTTCGGTGACCCTGAATATGCACTTCTTGGGGTTGAGGGATATCCCATACCGGCGACATCTCTCACAGATCTGGGCGAGGTGGGCGGAATGGTCACACCTGTCCTGAGAAAAGATGGTCAAATCATCCATGTAGATGATTATGCACCGATTCACAAGGCCCTCAAACACAATGTCCATGGCCTTTTGAAATGTGGCCCCTGCGTTAATTAAGCCAAAGGGCATCCTCCTGTATGCAAATGTTTCCCACTTGGTGGTGAACGCTGTTTTCTCTTAATCTTCATACTTAATCATGACTTGGTTGTATCTGGAATACCCATCCAAGAATGAAATCATTTGGGACCCATTCACTATCTGCAACACCTCATCCAATGAGGGGAGAGGGTGATTATCCTTCTTGGAGGCCTTATTCAAGTTTCAAAAATCCACACACAGGCGAATTTCATCGCTTTTCTTCGTAACAGGGACCAAATTGGCAACCCACGTAGTGTGCTGAATTGGAAAGATTATCTGGGCTGACAATAATTTTCCACCTCTTGACGAATCAGAGGCTCGATTAGTGCGTTGACTAGTCGTTGTTTTTGTTGAAAGGCTTAGCATCAGGTTTTAGGGGAATGGTATGAGTCATAATAGATGTGTCGTATGTTTTTAAATCCTTATATCCCCATGCAATCATGTCTATGTATTCTCAGAGAACTGCGAGAATCTTCTCCTTCTCCTCTGGGGAGTAGGATGTGCTGATATGTACCATCTCCTCACTGGGCTGGCCGATGTTTACCTTTTCAAATTTTCCTCCCTCAGAGGAGGATGACATCTTCTCCCAGCCTCGAGGGTCTGAGTCGAAGATGCGCTCAAGTGCAACCATCCCCTTAGGGATGGTGTTAGTGGGTAGGTCCATGATCCCATCATCTTCATCACCCTATCCAGTATCATCATGGTGTCATTCCTCCACTATCTGATCCTCAAAGACACCAACATTGGCCATGAAGGCTAGGATATGCTGGTCGTCCTCAAAAACTTGAAAGTGGGTGACATTATCTGGGATGGACGGGGTGGGGATCATCTCAACTAAAAATCTCTAGAGTCACAAGCCGGCCATGGGCTCAAGTGTGCTGGCGAAAACAACGAGGACATCCGGGACATAATTCCATCACCGGGGAATGAGATCAATGCCAAAGGCATCAAAATCTTCAATAAGGCTCCAAGCCCAATTGCGGTATGCGGCTTGTCTCTTGTCATGACATGTATATTGACTCTGAACCTATTTGACAACCAAATTTAAATCACCCAGGGCCCGGAGGTAGGTGATTCCTTTCCTTAATGCAAATAAGAGTCCAAGGACCAAAGCCTCGTACTCCGTAACGTTGTTTGTGCAGTTGAACTACAGCTTGTAGGACGCGAGAAAAGATTTTCCTCGCGGGTTGATTAATTCTACTCTGGCCCTGGTGGTACCCTAAATTTTGAGAATTTAGAAGTCCCAATCCATTATCAAGAATAAAGTTTCTCCATACTAAAAAAATTAAAGGAAGGAAGCTTTATGACACAAAAAAATTGAACTAACTAATCGAAGCCTTCATAAAATGTTGGAATTTCAACCTGCTACAAAGATGATGCCGACAGAGGTTGAAGATGGTTTAATTTTAAAAATATAAAACTGACCCAATTCAGGAAATCAAATTTCCTATCTCCAACAAAAATCTTAGCTTTTCATGATGTGTTTTGGATTTTTGACCAAAGCCAAATCCGAAAGTTAGGTAGTTATTTTTTAGTTAGTTTAGTGTTTTTTCAAAATATTTTGTAATAAGGGTTGTGTCTTTTCACCTTAAAGAGGTGTGAAAGCCACTCAAACACATATATATACATAATATAAAATGTAAAGAGAGGAATACAATATAATACAATTTCACATATTTGGATAGTTTTTAATCAACAAGTATAACATGGACCTGGATGTACTATTTTTTCAAAATGAATAAAGATAAGTCCTTTTTCTTTCACATGTGTAATAGTTTCATTATCATTTTACAATTAGTCCCT
>MU224290.1:2518543-2531394 GCA_018584345.1 Thuja plicata | reverse complement strand
AGGTTGAACATAAGATTGGAATGATCTTGACTCTATTGCCCATGGTAGAATAAGGCACTGGTCTAATCATTATTTGGATTATAGTTATTATGTTCATTGTTTATAGTTTTGTGCTATCTTATCTATCTATTCATTTCAAATTACATACACATTTACTAAACATTCTTTCAATTACTTAAAGTATTTCAGTTTACAGTTCACGATATATTGCTTTCTGTTAGATTTATTTCAAGTTCCTTGCCATACTTGAGAGAGAAGGTTGAAGTGTTCCTTATCTACTATAAAAAGCCTTGTAACTTGAAGGATAAGTCAAGGTATAGGCCTACCAACCTTGGTTTTGCAGAGCAAGAATTGTAGAAGTTCCAACCTTGCCTTGGTTGTGACTTGTTAGTTGGCCAAATCACTTGGGTTTCTCAACATTGGATTGGCAAGTCCATAGGAAATCCAATCTATCAATTTGAGCACCAACAGGCCCCACAACCTTGTTTGGATCAGGACCCATCAAACTTAAGGGTGCAAAAATCATTATTTGCGGCCTGGAGCTGGGGAGCAAGAGTAGCCTTTGGATTGCTTTTGGGAGACTTTGGAGGAGCTTCCTCCTGCACTATTGGTGTATGGGTGGGGTTTACCTCCAGAGGTGTTTGAAATTGAGGTTTCTAGGGAAATGGCACTGAAGGAGTGCTTTCGGTAGGAATACTGGGCTCTGGGGAATCAATTGTGCGTTCTTTATTCTGGAAGGCATCGATGTGCCGGGTAGCGACAGAAAGGCAGAGTTCACACTCTAGTTCTGAATGTTTCTGATAGTGTACTCGGCACCAAGTACTGGACAAGAGTGTAGTGAGGGTTGTTGTGGCACCTTGAGAGTCAACCTCAACCCTCAACTTTTCTTCTAGGTCTTGGGTTCTCTGCAGAACTATGGGATCCTCCCCGGGGGTGAAATCAAATGTTAGGATTTCAAAGGGTCGGTACACCCTGGGGGAAGTCTCAGAGAAGAAGACCTCACTAACCTTCCCAACTTTGGTAAGGGCCTGCTTCATCTGGGGTTTTCTCTCAACCTAAATCTTGTTTGATTATCCTTCCTAGGGGAGCCATAAGTGGGAGAAGTCGGTCGAAAAGTATCCATTCAAGGATTTAGACTAATTCTAACTTAATAACATCCCGTAAGTCTCTGGGATGTCCACCACTTGGATGTCGATTATGCTGGCTATCCTGGGGTCCTAGATAAGCTGTATCTAGATGTTCTTCAATTCCCCCGCCATTTTCACAGTCATTTTTTCCAACTGAATCACTACGCCATTAGATGGGGTGGGATGGAATCCGAGCTTCTGGCGTATGGATAAGGGCATGATATTGCCTGAAGCTCCAGAGTCTACTAAGAAGTTGTGTATGTTATTGCCTTGGATATTCAAGCCTAGTAGGAAGGGAGGATCTTCATTGTTTCCCCAGAAGATAGCTACGTTGGCATCCTCAAAAGAGACAGTTTTAGGTGGGCGACTGACAACTTCTGAGTTTCCCAAGAGCTTCAAAAGAGACTTCTTCTTCTCGGGACAATTTAGCAAAACCTCCATCAAGGTCATGGAGGTGGTGGTTTTCTCTAACGCCTTCATGATGTCGAATCTTCCTCCTAGGAATTGGTGACTTCCCTCGGCCAGGTCTTTCGCTTGGTTGGAGCTAGAACCTTTTAGAGGGGCAGGCTGATCAGTTGTAGTATCATGGGGAGGAGTGTCCTTGGTGGGAGGTGTTGGTGTGTAAGTCAGCCCTTTACCAGCCTGACTCCGAGTATTGTATAGAGTCCGTGGGTTGGTGAAGGTGTTAGCCTCAAAGGGTGGGATTGATTCATCAAAGAATCCCTGCAATTCAGATTCTTCTTCATCTTCCCCGGAAGTTCAGAAGAAGATAGTCTCACAAGTGAAGGCACTGTGGGTTGACTCTTACACAGGAGGCTTCGGGGGAGTAGCATCGTGCGATTGTTGTCTGTCCAGCTGGGAGATCATGATGACCTTCTCCAGCATGGCACAATTCACCTCATTGTGGGAGCCTGTATCATGGAATCTACACCAATTGGTCATGGGCTGGAAGTCTGTGACCGGTGTGAAATGTGAGGGTCCAGCGCTGCCTTGATTGGCATTTTGATTCGGGGGCGGACACCCAGTATTTGCGTTGTTGTTCCATTGCTGTTGATTAGGCTGAGGCCCATTGTTGAAGTTTCTTCCCTCGGCGCTGTTGTTTCACTGGCTGGAGAAAATATTCCCTCTTTGGGAATTAGAATTCTGGGGTGCATAGGACCCTGCCTTCAGTTGACCCATGTCCACAGTCAGGGTAGACAACATTCACCAGAGGGACTCAACCTCGGTAGTCAACTGGGTGTTTGTGTCATAGTGTGACGGTTGTTTTTGGTTTCCTCAGAAGGCAGCAACATTCACCGGAGTCAAGGGCAGAAATCCTCCAGCAACAGATGACTAAAAGAAGGGCACTCCGGGCGGTTGTGTCTGAGGTTGTTGTGCCTACTGCGATTGATTCTAAGGGAAGACTTCCAGACCCAGTATTGCCTGAGTCTGTGATGGATAAATGTACTGGGCCTGCTGGTCTATCAATGGTGGCGGGGGATTCATTTCCATCATAGGGGCACCTATTGCTAGATTGGGGTTATATCCCCCAGCGTACGCAGTTCTATCAGGGATCATGTTGAAGGGCGTGCTTTGCCCAATCCTGCCCGGGGATTTGTTGAGACCTCAGGATAGTTCTAAGGCTAAGTTGTAAACCTTCACCAGAGTATCCCGGTCACCCACGTCGATTGTTCTCCAAAGGAGAGTGGCAATGAAGGGGTCCATTGCATTAAGATAAGTCTGTATGGTCACTTCCAGGGATGGAATGAAAGGGCTCATGCATCGCTTCAAGGCACGCTAGAACCAATGGTTGAATGCTGTGAGGGGTTCATTGGGTTCCTTTATGATGGAGATGAACTTGCTGTGGGACCAAGTTGGGTCCACATGTATGTGAAAGGCAGCCAAGAAGGCATCCTCCATGTCCTGCCAACTGTTGATGGAGTTGGCAGGAAGGTTTAGGTACCACTTCAGCTCACCCTGCCCCAAGGATAGGGGAAACATCCGGGTCACAACATCTTCATGTTGGATCCAATGTTAGTTCATGGCATCCTTGTATTCTTGGAAGTGTTCTTCTGCGGTTTGTGAGCCTAAGTGATCATATTGGGGGCAAATCTTCTCTAGGTGTGAGGGTAAGTAATTGATTACACCCGAAAAGGTTCCCATAGGGGACCCAATGTTACCGAAGTATGCAGCCATTTGGGGAACTAGATTTTGGACAATCTGAGCATTAGTTCTTGGGATTGTCTTAGAAGTTTGGATATTCTGAGGTATGCTGGACCCCCAGACAATAGTGGCTAGTGTGGTTTTTGGGGTCTGTTTCTTTCAAGTAGGGGGCTCAAGTTCAACAAACCTTCTGAGGTTTGGGGCTGACCTAAGGATTCTTTCAAATTTCACTAGGGAGAAAGACCCAATCCCACTGAAGGCTTGACTCCTAAAACTATGGCTTGGGGAACCCACAGAAGATGTAAAATCAGAATCTCGAGAAGGGGACGAGTTCATGCCCTCCTTCTAGCGCCAGTTTTTGTTGACGAGACTTTGGTGACCAGGTCTGCCAATAGTCATAAGTTGTCACTGGGTATTGGGGTACTAACCAACTTCACCTGCAAAGGTTATCCAAGGAAATGAGATTCCCCAGGCCTCCAAGCACCTGGGTGTCGAGTCTCGACGGTGCAGGGCTCGGTTACGAGATGTGACTATTTTTGAGGGGGATAGCTGGTTTCTTCAACTCATTTTCTCCGGGGATTCAAGAAGGTGAGGTTTCTCCAAGCATTATACACTTAGCAAATAAATCAAAAAAGATCCTTTAGGGTTAGAAGTATTCCGTCTACTTATAGTTATGCTTAAACATTCGATACATCAATAATGCTATTATAAACTACACTAAATACTAACAAAATACACAACCATCAGTTCATATTTGATCAGTAGCAAGGGAAAGGAGGTTGTTAATCTACTTGAGATATCAGAGCAGAAGACATGAAGAACATTAAACATAAAATACCATTAACTTGGAAGACAAAGTGCCAACAACATCATTGCAGGAACCCTCTCTTCTTCATTAACATTCCTTGCAGCAAGCACTGGTGCATGGTATAATGGCGGCTCCAAGGGAGTATCTAACTACTGAAAGCTTAAAGACCAAGGAGCATTGAGCTCTGCAACTAAAATGAAAATACTGCCTCTCTATTACTATGGACTGCAAAATCATCAATTTTGCTGACCCTTGGAAAAGGGCCGGACTTGCTATTTATACATATTTACATCTAACCCTAACCCTAATTTACATTACACTGTACAATAGAATATATTATCTGGTGGCCGGTATTACCTGCACCACTCTAAAAAAGGCCTTGAGACAGAATAGGCCTGACATGTCAGAAGAATAAGAGAAGAAGATGGAGTGGACAAATCAGCCTTGAGAAGAGAGCTGAGAAAGAGAAGGAAGAAATCTGATCCCCCGGGGATCGAGGCTACATGCCTCATAAATGGGAAATGCAACACCCTTTCTCTAATGTGCTAGGTGTATATCTGAAGCGGTGCCTCGAGAAGATCATCTATCAGAAAGCCCATTGTTGATCTGACGTGTCTTGATGCAGCTATCTGCCCTCTGACAACCTTTGACAACCTTTATTAATTGCTTGAAAGTGACCGATCGACCTTGGGGACCGGGACACAGATCACTTGAAAGAATACAAAATTTAGGATACGGTACTCTGGGATCCAGGAAATTACATTCCAAAAGAATAAAGAATACAAAATGTTTGGGGTTTTCTCCGGCCCTCAGAGAAATTTTATTGTTGCTTTTTATCGTTGAAGGTCTGGAGGAGGCGGGAGATTCCATCCTCACCAATCTCTTTGAGGCTGGACCGCCGATATTTGGCCACCTCAATCTGTTCTCCTAGCTCTGGAACATTCCTCTTGAATTTGTCAACCATTTTTTCCGCATCATGACCACTAAGGGTCGCGTGAGTCAATCTCACCATTTGAGTTCCATCCACTCCCTCCGGGGATTGATATCTTGACTCCATTAGTTCATCAAACTTCCCCAACACATATTCCTCCGGCGTGCATGTGTCAGTGTTGAATGGGTCAGCTTCGCAGACCTTTGTGAAAAAAACCTTATACAAATTTGAAGAATACTGGACCGTGTTGACTCTATCATGCAGAACCCCTACCAGTTGCTTGAGCACCTGCAATGTGAGGTCAAGTCTGGAGTGTCGGGTCTTCATGAAATTGAATTATTCTTCCCCTAAAATCTTGGACTCAGAGACCATTTCCTCCCTAAGGCCAAGGAGTTCTTCAAGTTCTACCTTCCATGCTTCATAATTTTCTATATCACCCTCCCATATGTTGATAATAGTTTCTTCCTAATGCAGAACATGTCGGGCCGTATACAAGTCTAGGAGGGTGGATACCAGGAAGCGCCGGGTGTTTACTATTTGCAGAGCGACCCACTCGTCGACCGCTTGGGCCTTCTTCTTCATTTCTCGTAGGGAGTCTATGTTGCTCTGTGGCAGTGGCGCATCAGATGTGGAGGCCTCTGGGGGAATGACACTAATAGGCCGGGCCAGCTCAGTAAGCAATCCCATAAAGTTTGCTATCTTATCCTTTTTTGCTTTGAGCCTTTGGGCCTCCTTTTCATAACGGGTCTCCACGACTCTAGTTGCCTCTTTCAACAGGTTCACTTCGCCCTGTTTTCCCCTTTTCCCCAGTGATATCTCCTTGATATTATAATCTCCAGCTTCGGTAGTTGCCTCATCAGCGTCTAGGGGAGGTGTTGCCACAACCGCAATTGTTTCTCCACCCAGCCTGGTTTGAAGAGTATGAACCGTCTGGGCTTTCTTGGCTTTCGGTAGATTCTGGACCTGAGCCATCATCCCAGCTAGGGAGAGATGAGCTCTAGGGGTGGATAGAGCTTTTCTTTTCTTAGTCTCGACCAACCACTGTGGCGACAAGGGTGGCTTATTTGCCAAAGTCTATTCCTTAGGTTCTTCCCCGGTATCTTGCTGCTGCTGCTCCTCAGTGGTGTGGGTCATGCCTGGCTCCTTCTCTACACCCTTTGAATCATCAGCGACGTCTTCCCCAATAACATTTATTTCTTCTACCTTGTCTTCTGCATCTTTTGCTTCATCTGGGCCCTCATTGGCCGTCCCGGGGGTTTCTTCCTCTTATTGCTCTTCTTGTTCCTCGACCTCTGTTAACGGGATTTCTTCTTCCATTGGTATATCCTTTGGCAATGGGGGAGGTACCAAGTCAAGATTTAACATTTGAGCCATATTTATTACCTACCCAAAGGTCACTCTGGGGAATGGCACTTGGAATGCAACGACTAAGGTTACGGTTGCTCCCATAGGTCTGTTCCCTTAACGGATGCCATTTGTTAACTCTGCTTCTGTTGGTCCACCCCCATATTTTGTATCTTTGGGACCTTAGAGGCGATCTCTTTCTCTATTTCCTTCTCTTCTTCCATCTTCTCTTCCTTCTCCTGTGCAGGTTCTTGTTCTAGAGCCTCTTCTTGTGCTGGGACTTCAGTTTCTATTTGCTTGATGTCCCCTTGCAGATTCCCGAACTCATCGGTTGCAAAAACATCATCAAACTCATCCTATGGGGGAGGGTTGGTGGGGACATCGGTAGGCTCTGGTTCCCTCTCTGGTTTTGGGGAGTCAAAATAAAGGATCTCAACTTGTGGGATCTGGGGCATTCCCAAGTCTGGCTCTGCCTTAGGGTTTTGGTTAAGCCTCTTCTTTCTTCTAGTGACCAAGGGTGGCCCCGCATCCCTTATTGCTGCTTGTTCTATCAGATCCACCCTTGTTTCCTTAACCATCAAGGCTGCTAGTGAAGGGGAGGAGGAAGGATGAATTAGTCCGGCCATAAGTACCGGAGTAGCCAGTCGCGTGATTAGATTCTCCCGCATTTCCTGGGAGGCTGCTACTGATTGTTTTATTTGTTCTTTAATGGGGACTTCTTGCGAGGTTAGAGTTGTCACTATCCCTTTTCCTTTATCTACTCCCTGTGAAGAATTCCCAGCCCCCAGAGTTAACTTTGGTATCGGCTGGGCCGCCCGGCGGACACTCCCGGGGCACACCTTTTTGAAATAGAGGTGGCTACGTTCAACTATATTGTGAGTGAACTCTTCAATAGTGGGCCCTTCCTGGGCATCCCAATTCACCGGTGGGAGGGCATTTATCGATCCCCTTTGCTTTGTACTGGGATCCACCGTGGAGCCGGTGTCTGAGAAGTCTTCCAGGAATCTCCGGAGCTTCAATCTTTCCATCATTCCTGTGTTCATTCTGACATAATGCCACCCCCGGACTTCCACATCATTTTGAAAATCTTCCCAGAAGTCCTCCATGTGATATTGATGGGGCTCTGATGCCTGGGGAAGTGTCATTGCAATCTTTCCATGCGGATCAAACTTTTTCCACGCTAAGTAAAATTCTGCCACATTATAGCATTTAAGCTCATTATCTACTTCTTTAGCGGCGGCCAGACTGCATGAATAATTTCCACTAGTGATTGGGAATGGAATATTTGTTACCTTCTTCAAGGCATAGAATGCGTGCAGCTCCATTATCTACCTATAATATTCCAGGAGAATTACCTTGTCCCCACAATGTTTGGGCAACAAGTAGGGTTTCCTGGAGAAGCCGGTCATCCTAATATAAGTATGTTGTTAAAACTGTATATAGTAATGTCCGTAACTCTGGACCAAATTCATCACCTCCATAGATAGGTGGTATCCTGCGTCCTAGGTGGGTGTAAGCAGGTGGTAGTAAACAAAGGCATCGTTTACCCGGTAAAAACTGGGGAAGCTGGCCTCCCATTGAATCTATGGGAAATGGTCCTAAGGGGCCTTCTAGCCCAGGCCGATCCCCAGTATGCCCTCTCTGAGTAACCCATTAGTGTGGGGCCATTATTGTGCCAGGGCCTAGAGAACATAGGAAGTCATATAAAACTTCTTCTTCTTGGATAATTGAAGGAACTGGGAGTCCACATGGTTTGAGATTATGGCAGCCTAGTCAAAATATTCCTCGCCCGTGTTGATACCCAGCAAAAAGTAATACATCCACCCGGAGAACTCTCAGGCATGTTGTTGTCCAAAGACCTGGCATAATGCTATCATCCTCACCTGGATGCTTTCCTTAAATTTGGCCTTGGGGATTTCTAGCTTCATCCTCTTGGGATCCCTCTTTGGGGTCTTGAGCCAATGATTGTTCATATATATACGGGCCGCCTCTTCCAACTAAGTGAATTGGGCCAAGGCATCTGACCGGGTGACCATAGCTGGTTTGTCAAATTGGGGGATCCCCAAGCCCCTCTAGAAGGTATCAGGGTCGAGAGACACCATGGGAGTAGGATATTCTATTGGCTTTGGGGCTGGGAGCATAACAACCCGGAAAAATGTGTTGTAGTGTGCTGCAAGTGTAAGAATAAGCTCCGGTGACTACACCGAGCATGGGAAGCAAGTTGCCTTAAGGATCCCAGAATTCTTGATTTGAATGGCCAATGGATCTCCGGCCTGTCGCTGAATGTACATGATCTTTACCAAGGCCTACATTTTGGGCCACGTCTCGACGCTGGTGTCGGTAATGAATTGGACTTTGGACTCAATCTTTGAGCCCATGATAATGCTGTCCTTCACATATTTCATGCTCAGGGGTAGTTTCTCCAGAGCCTTCTCTATTTTGGCCCTAGTTGCTGCTCTGGTAACCACCGTAGAAGGAAGTTTTGGACTTCCGGGTGGTGAAGATGCAGAAGCTTCAGACATATTTGAAAGTTTGTTGTTCCGTAAACCTGCAAGGCAAGGTGATCGTCAGAACGTATAGATAAATAAAAACTTTGGGGTCCAGATATCTTACCATCGTGTCGCTTGCTTTCCCTGAAAAGTTAGCTTAGTTCAAAAACTCTGGAATATATATATATATATATATATTGTGAACTTAGAAATTTTATTAACCATCCGGGTCTGGTGGTTTTATCATACTTAGCAAAAGAAGGACACAGGATGGGTGATGGCAAGAGACCTGGAGCCCAAGGAAGTAACTATTGGAAGGTGTGCACAAAAAGTGAGCCGTCAGACCCACGTGGGTGCCATGTAGGTGAGCAATAAATAGGAGTTATGGTGACGGAGGCGTAGCCAACTATCCGAATGCACGAAATGCGAAGGCCACTTGGAAAAATTTGAATGCATACATGGGACATAAATGTAAGTTAGGCTTGTTTACAGAGGAGAGAGAAAACCACTAGGTTGAAACCAGCCGAGAGCCGAGTTTTAACCAGGCGATATTCTACACAGAGCGAGCTCGCAAATTAGAAAGCAGGAACAAATGCAGCACGACAAGCTCAATAGACTACTAGGCAGAATACACACATAATATACACCAAAGCTGAAGAGTATACACATGCAAACTGGAAGGATACACAACAATATACATCAAATGTACACATATACATAATGTAGAGTAGATATTTACAAGACAAGAGAATGCACAAAATATTTACAACTTCTACACCATTTACAGACTATGCTACATCTGCACAGAGGGTGGACAACCCTCTGGCAGAGCCGACCCACCAACGGGCGGTGAACCAGAAAGAAACACAAGATAAAACAACAAAATGAGACAACACAAAACCAAACAAAACCAGAAAGCAGGAAAGCCAAGCGGGAGGAAGGTACCAACCTAAAAATGAAGAAGGGCAACGAAAGGAAACTTCCGCGAATACTCTGCAATAGCTTCAACCATCAGTTGATCACCACTTACCACCACAGATCACTCACAATCGCTCAGACCCACATGGAATGGTTAGCACTAGATTATCGCTAAATCATTGTAAATTGCTAAGATTTATCAAGTGTTTAATCATGGTAAATGTGAAAATGATAGTTAACTTCTATTTATACCCACGGTAAAAAGCAAGTCACCTTCCCTTCCGCAAACCCCGGATAGACAGACCTCTAGACTCTGGGCCCAGGGATTCCATGCGACAATACCATCTTAAGGAAAGAAGACATTGTGGCAAAGAATCCCATAGTCTAGAATCTGGCTCCTGATAAAGGACAACCAACACCGGGACCAGGTCCCAGAGTCATGAGAGACCAACAAAAAAAAGCAACACCGCGTGGAAGAAAACCCTGGAGAAGGAAAACAAAGAAAAACAAAGAAAAAGACAAGGCAAGAGCCAAAAGAAGAACCCAAAAAGGGGGACCCAACATTTTGCACACAAAATGTAGGGATGGGGATGCAGGGCATAACAGTGCCTCTGTCTCCTCAGTTTTGTTTGGAATCATCACAAGGTTAATAATTTCTTTAGTATATTTATTTTGAATCTGAGTAGCCATGAAGACAGAGTTAGAGCTACGTGCGATGTCATCTAAAAATTGTGCCTCAATTTTAGATCGTAATTGATTTACTGTCATTTGTGCTTTTCCCTATCAATAAGTATCAAGTTGTGACATCAATATCAGTATAATTATATCAAAATTATTCCAAAGCCATAAAGAAAAGAACATAATAATATGACTTATGTTTCTATATAATTTATAGAATTACACTAATTAAGGTTTACCTTTGATGAAGAAGGTGTGTGAGGAACATCCCCGCCTGTGTCTTATGGTCGATCCATGTCACCCTATGATAAAGATTAGTAATTCTTAGCAATCAACAACGAAATGAAAGTAATAAACTTACCAAAAAATTTTATTAATAAAACTGTAGATTGTATATTGGAGTCAATATTAATTGAAGGCAATTGGTTTAAATGTTATACTTACCAGTCCCATGATAGGGATTTTTTTTGTATCTACACGATTCAAATTATAATCTATCAGAAGCTCTTCCACTACACTTATTGAATTTATCGCACATACAAATACACAATTTCCCTCGCGTTCCTCGAATATACAATTTGACCGCTTATTAGTTGACACAGGTCGAGAACTATTTATAAAACCTACAATATTCCCTGTCGCTTTTGGCCTTCCATAAATATACATAGAGAGCCTTTTAGTTTGATCATTTTCTTTGCATTGTATATAATTTACTAACAATGCATACCTACGCATACTTTTTTTATATTGTACAATCTGCATCCAATTATTGTAATTGTAACAAGTTCCTACATACTCCATCAATTCAACAACTTGATTATAACTAACCTTTATTCCATCCATGGAAAATAAGCCCAAACCATGTAATGAAGATGGAGCTATGTGATATATCCTTTCGTTAACAATAAAATTAGTGTTAACTGGAGGTAGTTCCTTGGGTACCCATTCTTTCTGAAGATGTGTGTACCTTAAGGGAACCTTCCTATCACCATTGGTCTCATTATCATAAGAACATGACCCCCCCTCAGCAAGGAGAAATTGCATTCGTTTATTGAATTTTCTTCTTATATTTTGACCTCTAGTTGATCTCCCTATTTTAGACCTACTAGATGTCTCACTTTTGTTTTCTATTCCCGCATTTTCCTCACTTGAGGAAGACAGATCAGAAAAATACCTATTTAGTGATACCAGCAATTCATCAAATGAGAAACGTAGTAGGATCTATATATTTTTTTTACTAAAGAGAAGGAAACCAAATAATAATTTATACCTGTCAATCCATGTCAAAGGCATTTAATTTTATGCATATGTAAATCATTTATCTTAAGTTAGCCAAAAATTAAATGATATGTAAGCTACAAATTACATAGAATACAAAATTTACATGATGCAAAATATACTCCATGACATTAGAGTTCAAGACATAATAACTTAATTATAAAAACATACTAGTCAAACAAATTTCTATGAATAAATCAATACCTCATACGTGACAATGATCATACCTTGATTGCATACATTTCATTGATCATTTTATTGATCATCCTCTTCATCCATGTCATCATAATGACTATCATCATCACCATCACCGTACTTGTCACCTTGATCATCATCATCATCATCATCATCATCATGATCAACACCACCACCATCTTCATCACCATCATCATAATCTTCATCACCATAATCATGACCATCCTCATCATGACCATCATCACCTTGATCAACTCCATCTTCATCACCATGATCATGTTCGTCGTCATCATCGCCATCATCACCAGCAAGACTAGAATCATCATCATTTTATCCTTCTTCTTCTTCTTCATTGTGTAACAGTCGTTCATGATCATCATTTACTTCGTCTTCTGATTCTTCAGTATCTTCTTCTTCCATCACATTATACTTTACTGGTCTTCCTCTTGGATCATGTAAGGATAAAAGGGTAAGGAAATTGAAAGTAGGTAGGCAGTGTGATACTTAAAAGGTAATGAAATTAATGAAAGATAGAAGAATATAAAAGATATCAGGATGCATTTGGATTGAAGTCCATAAAATGATACATTCTTTTTTCTATAGGAGATAGATTACACCTACAAACATAATAAATCTATATAAAGTTGGAGAAATTGTCTTCGTCTTAGATGTAAAATCACTAAAGAATGATGTGGGTGACAAGGAGAAAAAAATATCTTTATCATCACATGAGGAAATTGGAAATTAATTTTGGGTTGCCAAAAATTCTGCCTCAAACAACTATTAGATTCTTCAAAAACCTTAATAGTACATATGTTGATTGCCAAACTACAACCAAAATTATCTTGAATATCGTTGCAAGATAAATTTTACTTAGAGATGCAAATAGTTTTCACCATTTCAAACATGGAAAATGTTCTTGTGGAGATTATTGGTGACAC
>MU224290.1:2444902-2518333 GCA_018584345.1 Thuja plicata | reverse complement strand
TTTTATTATTTTGAGAGAGGAATCTAGCTTATAAGAATTTTATCTAGAAGTTGAAATTAATTAAATGTAAGGGAAATAAGAAAGAATGCAAAATAGTTAGCCTTGGATCAATTAACTAAAACCAAAATAGTATATAGTAGTGAATAAAAGACAACTTCATTTTATTTTGAAAGTGCCAAAGAATAGTGATATAGGATTACTTGTCTTGATCCATATCAACTTCTTGATGGTAAAAAATTAAGATTAAAACCGATTTAAGTACAATGGTGTCATGAGGTATTCTCCTAAGTGTGATGCTATCATGATGCCAAAAATGGCTATTTGAGAGAGAAGGGGATTGTCTTAAATTGATACAAAGAAGGGGAATTCTTCTTTCAAGAAAAGAATGGCGCTTGCCTTTCTACTATTGACAAACATTGGTTTAAGGTGACTAAGAAGAGCAAGTGCCAAATTCCAATGCATTTGTAGATATGATGCTTCAAAGAAGACAATTCTAATATAATCATCCTACGACCTTAATACTTTTGGATATTAGACATGAAAAATTATTAAAATCATTATGATGCTTCAAAGAAGACATATAGAAGTACTATGAGAAACATTATTCTATGGTCTTCTATTTCTAATTAAACTTTAAAAAAAAATTAAGTTTATGAGTTTTTGCCTAATTTTCACTGAGTTTTTGCCTTGTTATTTTTTGAGGCTTTGCAAGAAATTGGTAGAGTCCGAATATTTCAACTACGATCTATTCCATTAAATTGCTCACACAACACATCATAAGTTAAAGATAAATATTATAAACAACTTGTGGAAAACACATTACATGACTTCATTTCAGGGACTACAAAAAGCTCAAGGCTATCATTAAGTGTCTATTTAAGTAAAGTTGAAAACACACAAGAGATATTGTGGACTTATGAGTTATTGAAAGAGCTTGGTAGTTTACATGAGTAATCATCTATTCTTTATGGATGATCGAGTTATCATTCAAACCACTCACAATCATATCATCACTGCTAAAAACATAGCACACAAAGTTTATCGCTACATCAAACAACACAATTAAAGGTGATGTTATTAAAATGATTTTTTATTATCTAGCTGGTGTGACCCAAATTAGATTGTAAAAATTTTAAACAAAGAATCTACAAATTGTTACTCTGAGCAATTAAGAAAGCTAGATCTTTTACCTTGCACAACTAAATATTCTAATCTTACATTTTTTTAACAAGAACATTTTCAAGATCACGAGCAAGAAACACAACAGTCGTGTCTCATATGGCTATAATATACAATTTTAAATATGAAGAAAATGAAAGTTATACTGACAATTTGAATTATGTAGAAAACTATTGTCCTCAAATGTAATAAAAAAGTATGGCAACTTTCTTTACTTCAACAGATTGAATAATTTTTTTTTGGTGATATGGTTCACAATGGAGCTGATAGAAACAACAATGCATTTTTGTTACTACCAGAATCTGAAACATTCACTTTTGAAGTTGCAGATGAACTAGTGAAAAATATTGCAACAATAACTATAATTCTTGAACAACTAGGAAATTTTGAAAATTAAGAGCATGTTGAGAATTGAGCATATTTAATGCATTGTACCAGCTAATGAGTTCCTCTAAAGTTATCTAAGTCAAGGATAATCATATTTTTGAATTCTATGATCCAAGTTTGTCTCTTTCTTCTTCTTATAATGAACAAGCTGAACTTTCTCTTGTAAGTCGCTCTGAAGAGATGGGAATTAGTGACAAGTCTGAGATAGAAATTGATGAGAAAAAGAGGGAAGATCAATTGAACATTAAATTGGATTATCATGAACAAGAAGAAGATGAATATCCTTATATTTCTCATATTCCAAGTTGGTGCTTGGGTTCCTTAAATGATAATAGTTTTCCTCCGTTGCAAACTACAAAGAAGTTGAGACTACGGGGTTATCTTTAGTTAAAGATGATAAAATAGTTGAATTAATTACAACCTAGTATACCAAGGCTATTTTAATTGGTAGTGATCTTGTTTTTTATAGAGTCCATGGCATTGGTGGCAGTCCTAAATTTTCTTCGACCAGAGTTGATGTGAACCTAGACTTGCATCTGATACGATTGTGTGATACAATTTCCAATTGCAGTTAGTATAATTTCATTCAAGATTTTAATTTTTTAAAGCAATGTATGAAGGAGTGGCTAGTGACATGAAATATTATATAGAAGAAGCCATAGAAGTATATGATGAAAAATGGTTGATTGGTCATGAAGTTCTAAACATATTTTTCTTCTACAAATTGAGTCTTCTTTGAGTTTGCATGCTATACTCAAGTCTACAAGAGTCATATGAGGATGCATCATTTTCTTGTGGTGGATCTAACATCTACCATTTTTTTGATGACTTTGCATGAGTAGTTTTGGGTATTTGGAGGCTGGGTTTTCTTGCCTTATACATATTTAAGAAAAATTGGTTGTGCCTGGTTCCCATTTTTGTCTTTTTTATTTTTTACCACTGTCTCCTTGCTCTTTGTTAGGCTATGTAATATTGTCCCTACTATGATCTTTGACTTTGTAGCCTAATGGATCATTGACTCCTCATTTTGTCCTTCATAATCCCCAACAATGTTTGAAAACCACCCAAAAATCCTAAAATTAAGTCTCAAAAAAGGGGTGAAATTAGAATTTAAGAAGCTCCACCTTTGCTGTGGTCACAAAGAGGCTCATTATGATACAAAATAAGGTGAAGATGAGTTTCTTCTTATGGTTGGAAGCATGTGTAAATGATTCTAAAACCATTTGGAATAATCAATGAAGTGCTTGTTGTGGTTAGTCTTATTCTTGCAAAACTATTGAATAAGATTGAGATTACCAATGACATAGATGGAGTGATAGGTCAATTTAAACATATTGTTCTTACTTGGAGAAGAGGACTCACTTTTAAAAATTAGATTTTCACTTAGTAAATTGTCCTTTATTTTTCAGAGCTTCCTACTAATGATTTTTTATGAGATCCACTATCCCATGAATGGTCATGCTTGGTTGATAAAAACCTAACTCAAACTGCTATTCCTTCAATTGATTTTAGGCAATCCCAATTTTTAGCAGAAATAACATTCTTATCAAATAAACTACACCCAAATGAAAACCATTTTACAAGCCTAAAAATTACCTGATTGAAGTCCATAACACCAGTTCGAAACCAAAAAGTTAACATCCAAAAGAATCAATACTTCTATATGTCTTCCTATCTTTTCTATGCAATTGCAAGTATGAAGGCATGACCTAGTCTACAATCACAAGGATTCCAGGATAATACAATGTAGATTAACAATTTATATTAACAAATTCAACTTGAAATTAGTAACAAGAACTTCAAATAGGTTAATGATGTCTTACTAGTGATCACTACTTAAGAATATATGGTTTTCACGATAATCCTTTCAAGCTACCTCATTACTTAAGTAATAACCTCTTATGGAGGCAAATGGGCTCAACTAATAAGAAGTGTAAGGAGAGGAAGAAGGTAGTGTACCCATTTCCTTTGAATCTAACCTATTATACTTGTCAATCTTCTTTAGACGAGAGATTGGGAGATATTTGGCAAAGATAAGCTTACATTTCTAAATGACTAGAATCTTTTTTGACAAAAATAAATATGTTAAAGATCACTTACATCTTGGGCCAACATATATTCATGTACCCAATTTAGAGGAATATTGCTAAGGTCATGCTAGATCAACAGTGGAGTAAATCAAAGCTTTCAATCTAGATTGAGATGTAGATGAGAAGATGATGGCTTGGAAATGTTGGACTAAGTAATGGACCTGTAATGTCCCGGGTAGGAATTTCATATAATTTATTAGCTTCCTTAATCTTATGCCATCTAATCTTGTAATTGCAATTGAAGTGTGTAATATAATTTCTTCACCTTATCTCCTCGCTAAATTTACTCCTTGATTTTACATATATATATATATATATATATGTATATATATAGAATATTAATTTTCTCTCACATAATGCTGACTAAGTATCTATTTTATGGATTGGATTGTGGAGAATTCTGATTGTATATTCCAATTACTCCTTCCATATGCAAACAATCAAAACTGTATTAAAAATAGTAAATCAATTCCCTACGTGATGAGCCAAGATGCCCAGCATGATCACTTCATGATACATCAACATTGTGCATCTATATTCTAGAAGATCAACATCTCTTTCCATCTGTATTGATAAGGAAATATTATAATATCTTATAAATACTGAAATTATGCATAGAAGGGAAGTCATCAGATGATGGCTATGTTTGCACTAGGTGGATACACACAGATCCCAAACCTTCCCTCTCTCCATTATGAAATATCTTTCTATATTCATTGAGTGCCAAAATCTATTGTGGATTTAATGTGACTATACTTCCAATTATTAGTTCATTTGGATCTTGACTTTAGTCTATGTCTATCGAAGGGCCTCCTCCATTTTCCCTATCATAATCCTCTCATCTTTGATTTGTAGCTTATTCCTCTGTTGCGGCCAATTTGAGTATTAACACTTCTGCGTAGACCAGTCAATGGGAGTAATTGCTGATGGGAGTTGTGTTCTATGGTGATGTTACTTAGTTGACACTCATAGTCCATTCTCCCAATTTCCCCCATTACATCAACATATCCCATAAAATCTAGGGCTACAACAATTGGGGGAGGTGAAAAAGAATATCATAAGAAGATGATAGAATTGAAGAATACACATGGAGGAGGAATCTTCAGCCAAGAAATTATAAATAAAGAAGGTACTAGTTCAAGATGAAGAAGGAAGCTCTCAGATCCCCACCATAGATATTTGTGGAAGGTATCGAATGGGATGGATAATGCCAGGGTAGCGACTATAAAAATAACCCTAATCGATCTGTAGAGAATAAAAAAATCTATCTAAAATAGCAGAGAAAGAACTTGAAATACATAATCTAGAAAATAATTTCAAGCAAACAATGACTTACAATAACAATATCAGATGCACAGTCGATCCCTCCTCCCGCCCGCAAACGCTTCAGTAAACAATGAGTTTCAATTTTCACTTTTTTTTTTGGTTTATAATATGCATTTTTCGATTATGCGACCTTTTCTTATCCCTTAAGAAATTTTGACCAAATTGTGCCTATAAATAAAAAAAAAGAATCTATTAAGCCTAAAAAGGCCTTGGTCAAAATTGAAGGTCAAAAATTGACCTCAAATGTATTAGTGGGAAGCAACAAATAAAGGAGAAAACTGTGAAACCAACACCTACAAAAAGGAGCCTGATGTAAGTAAGAAAAGTCTTCCAAAGAGGATGAGCCTGATGTAAGTAAGAAAAGTTTTCTCACTAGGTCAATTGATGAAATTACTGAGTCAATTGCTATTACCAGTACCATGACTAATAGGAAAATTAGACAGTGGGATAAACTGGAGCCAGAGGACCAAAACAAGATACAAGATGCAATCATTAGGGCAATGGTCAAGTACAAATATGTACCAGTAGAATTTGTCAACTAAAGTACCCAAATAACTAGGTAACAGAATCTCACAACAATGGTCATATGCTCTACACACAGAAAAATAAGCAAGGGAGAGGGTACTTGTCACACTAATGCCTCCCAAATCAAAGATGGAAGAGATCAAAGAAATAATGAAAAAGCACTCAAGCAAATTTGTAGCAAAGATTAGAGCTTACAAAGTGCTAGAGGATAATTTTATAGAGTTGGAAAACATGACTGAGACAAAATGGAGACAACTCCTAGATCTGCCTGCAGAGTCAACAAGTGGTGAGAATCAATTACTTCTCATCGACACACCTCATGTAGAGGAAGAAAAAGTTAAAGCAAGTCCTAAGCACATTGCTTTAGAAAATGTTGAAGATATGGAACCAATTGATTTGGAAAAAGTCATGGATGATCTTGACGTTCAAGACATCACTCATTATGACTCTGATAAAGATCCACAAAAAGAAGATGATGTAATATTTATATCTCTTAAGGATCAGGAAAAGAAACAAGAATTGAAAATAATAGGGAATAAAGAAATGAATGTTTCTGATGAGACATGGCAGGACACTTCAGTCATTGACATCACAGAACCAGATCTTGCATAGAAAATACAAAAAGATGAAGATGTCACTACTCAACAAGCTAAAATCGATGAGTAGGACACACTTCTAGATGCAACACAAGTGAGCACGCAAAATAACATGCCAGTATTGATGAAGGAAATACATATTCTAGAAGGTAATGAAGAAAAAAATGTAGTAGATACAAGAATACTCAAGAACAAGGGTGATGCAAGGACAAAGGATACCACATATAAACCAAAAGACATAACTATAGACCAAGCTACAACCGATGATCAGAAAGACAAGTCTACTGATCATAATAAAGAGGAAGATAAACAAGTAGAAGAGGACAAGTAGAAAGAAAAGCGTGAAGAAGCAAAGATAGATGAGAAGAAGAAGAAAACAGAAGAGAAATCTATAGAGACACCCAAGGTTGATGGAGCGACATCTTCACCAAACTGATAGGTGAACCCTGAGCAGAAAACACAAGAAGCTTCATCTACAAAGCCTTCACCAAGAACTTTTGAGAAGACAAATGAACTAGAAATGGTAGTTCATACATATGCTTCTACTCAAATATCAAGAAAGAAGAAGAGAAAGAATAAGAATCCAGTGAGTCTTGATGAAATTATTGAGATTCCAGTATGTGATCCTCGAACATTGGATCCTACTGAATTGACAAAGTATGCAAAACTTTGTGAAAGGAAGGCCATACAAGACAAGTTGAGAAAAGCCACAAAGGAAGCAAAGGTACTTGAAATTGCAAGAGGAATACTACAAAAAATTATACCTAACATAGATATTGATCAAACAACCCCCATGCTTGATCAATTAGTGGTTCTCAATGATGCAATCACATCTCAGAACATAGATGCTGAGAAGGCCATGGAAGAAAGACTTGAACAGAAGTATGAATTCAAGTTAGTTGAAAAGATAAGGAAAGAAGTGGCATTGCAAAAGGTAAAGCTATCTGAAATGGTTAGCACAGTAGATACAATAATTTCAGAAGCTCTTACCTTGATACATAAACTATGCATGCTAGATCAACTCACGAAGGAGTATACTGACAAGATAGCACAAATAGATTCTGATATTCAAACAAGTGCACAAAGTCTCACAAGCAGTGAAGAGGCAATAAAATTGCATAATGAGTAGCTAAAGCAAGCCCAAAAGCTGAGACAAGACATACATATTGCATAAACAAAGTTTAGATATGAGGTAAGCGAGCTCCAAGCTCAACTCTTATCGACACTCTCATTACTGCAAAGCCATATGACAGAGGAAAGAGCACTTATTGCCACCCCAAAAATGTTTGTCCTAGAAAACATTTATGATATGCATGCACAAATTGAACTAGAGCACATGGCATTAGAAATCCTCAAAGAAAAATGGGAGAAGATGATAGAGGATATCAAGAACACCCATTCACATATTCTTGACACATTATAAGTTACACATTTTTGACAAATTATAAGTTGTACATTTTTTTCATGAGTATAAAATAAAGGGGGAAATGATATGTACAGTCAATCAGTAAAAGGGGAAATGAAAGGATGAAATGATTTGTACAGTCAGTCATTTGAAAGAGGAAAGAACAGGGAATGTATAGTACATAGGCAAGTATACATGTACAAATACTTATACTATATCGATGCATACAGTTAGGGGGAATCATATAATAACAAGGATATATACATGGTGTACATACTAAACACTTTAGTATTATGCACATATCAGTTTTTGATACTAATGTCAAAGGGGGAGATTGAAGAAATTATATTTTTTCATTAGTATATACAAGGAAAAATATGATGAAAACCATCGGTTTACACTACATCGACATACATGGCACAACACTACCTGACGCTAAGGTTACCTGATACTACCAAGTACAAAGCATCCCGACAAACACTATTCAGTGTTATTCGATGAAAAAAAGGACAAAGGAACCCGATGAGTAACCAACAATGTAACCTGACGAAACAACAAAGAGAGGAACCCAACAGATGAAGGGAACTCGATGATCAGTTCAATGAAGGAACACTGACAGACTTTCAGTTCAAACTGATGAACAAGAAATGACAGTCAGTTAAATCCCACAAAAAGTGGATATGACTTTCCACGTCAGATAAATCACTGAAGTTTTATATTTAGCTTCTTAATTTGTTTTAAATACATTATGCGTGGAGAAAGTAATGTAATTATTATTGTTTTTATCAGTTTAAGTGATTTGAAACATGCAAACTAAAAGATCAAGGTCAAGTTGTATACCTTGGATCTAGAGTTAAAATTGTAATGCGTGATTCTAAAATAGGTCAAATACTTGTATAAATAGATGCTCAATAAATTTTGAACATGTTATTCGATGATGATTGTAGCCACTAAGAGAATCTAAGGACCAGTTAAGAGAATTCATGCAGAAGGACAGAAAAGGATCAATTCAGTTTTCAAGAACAAGAACACAGGCTATTGACGAACAGGAAAAGGTATTAATCAATCACTATAGGTGATATTCATATACTGTGAGCTTTAATGGATCTGTAATAAGAAATTATAGATTGCATACAGTCAGGTCAAACATATTGTACTCAATCTAACAAGTGTAGTACACTTAAGAAATCCTTTCAAGGAAGGTGGACTTAACAGTCATATTGTAAATCTCTTAACCGAGTGCACACTTCATTAGTGTTGCTAAAGATCTTAACAGAGTAGATCTTAACAGGTCTCCACATTAATACTCCTAATAGGGTAGATCATCAAAAGTGATCAATTGTAAGCCTTTACCGTCTCCCTTCCATTCTGCAGATAGTGAAGTTTTGTGGGTGCCATCCCCACCACAATTTTTACTTACTAATAGGAGTTTTCTGTGATATCATATCTAGTTGTGTTATGTGTTTATTATTTTCATGAATGTTTCTATGAATGATTGCATACAATTAAGCTTATGAATTAATACTACTTGCATAAGAAAGAACATCATATATGGTTGGCAATACAATAAATATTGTTTACTAATGATGAAAGGTGAAAAGTGTTAAAAGTTTTAGAGGTAATGATTCACCCCTCCCCTCTCAGTACTACTTCCCATTAATCCCAACATGATTATCACTTTCACTATCATTTCTAATAGCATGTCTATGACTTGAATTACTTATCTTTAAAGAAGATTTGAATGCGGATTCTATAGATGGTAAGACACTATTATCAAAGTTATTCATATCAAATGAAATCAGTCTACCAATCAGACTATCTAGAGTAACTGTATTGTTTTCAACTGCTCTCATTTCTTGAATAGTAGAAACTCTAATAGCATACACAGGCAGTAAGGTTCTTAAGATTTTACTTACCACTGTCTCCTCTTCAAGTGTACCTCTAACTCCTTGGATAGGATTGACTACCTCTTTGATTCTATAGCTATACTGAGTGATATTTTCTCCTTCTTTCATCCTTAGGTCATCAAACCTCCCTCTTAGGCTTTCTGCCTAGGCTCTTAGTACATTAGCATCTCCTCCATGTACCAACTTCAATTTATCCCACATTTGCTTTGTAGAGGTGCAGGTTTTGACATCTTCAAACTCAGCGTCAGAGAGTGATGATGCAAGTTCTATCATCACGCAATTATGCTCATGCTTTTCATTTAATTTCTCAAGAGTATGAGGTCCTATAGGCAACACATATTTAGTATCTAAGTATTGAACAAAATCATTTCCAATAGCTAATAAGTGGAGTCTTATTCTGCTTTGCTAGGATGCAAAGTTGTCTTTATTCAACTTGGGTACATCTCGTCTGTTCATCTTGTGATCTTTTGCTTGAGTTGTTAAACTCTCTTTCTAAGCACACAAGCTCTGATACCAATTGTTAGTAATAACTAAGAGGGGGGGGAGTGGGTTAATGGCCTCAAAAATATTCCAATTAATCAACCCAAAAACTTAGTACCACAATATTAAGCCTCTAGTTATCTTCAGTCCTATAAGATGATTGCCTTCAAATATACTTATCAAATTACTACTGCTCGGAATGCTTTGTTAAACCTTCTTTTGTATGTTTACCGAATAACAGTCTATTATTTTACTGAAAATAGTAAATTACTTAGAGTATACCAATCAATCCAGTTAAGCTATGTGTAATGCAAAACACTAAAGTAATGACTCATAAACATATTGACACATGGATTTTTAACGTGGAAACCTTGTTAAGGGAAAAACCACTTGGGACTGGTAACCCAAAATTTTCACTCTTCTAGAGTGAGCTCGGTAAAGAGCCAACCTGTTAAAGGTTACAAACACACTGTTAGGTGTGACCTTGTTAGAGGATTTAAAATTTTAGTCTATCACTTGATATTGGGCATCTCTATGCTACCTTCCTTGATCAAACACTCTCTTGGCCTGTCAATAGGTATTTGACATCTATGCTATCTTCATGATCAAAATTTTTGATACTCCTTGGGATGTATCTCAATATAGAAAGGATCTTTAAATCCTGCTCGGTTAAGATATTTTCTATAACAATGGTTAAACTGAAACAATATGATCTGTTCACATATACAACTTATACTTGTAGATTTTTATATCTATTGTAAGCCCATAAAATCAATCTAATCAATATGTCCTTTTAATACCTTTGCTCCACTGTTGTTCTGCTCGGTGATGCTATGCTCTATTGCTTGGTGTTTGCAAAACTGCTTAGCTCTTTCCTTAGCTTGATTGATCAGGACTGTATGAAGTTGTTCTTCATCAGTTTCTCTCCAACATCCTCTTTTTCATTCATTCCCCTTAATTCATAATGAATTAAGTTATCTCTATAAATACATGATATCACCATTATTAGGTTCTTGATTTTCTTGATCTTGGCATGATCCACAATTCTTGCTAATCAGATTTAAAGAAAAAATCCTATTTTATCTTGCAGAGATCTTCTTACCAACTGGAAAAAATAGCTTTAAATCCTTTACTCATCTCTGGCTTTATCTCGTCGATTAAAATAATGATAACTACCAGTTAAGTCTATATTTAGCTCTGCCAGCTAGATATTTTGTCATTTCTAAACTTCAGTTATCATCAGTGTTCTAACTCTTTGATAGCTTCGGTCAACACTATAGTTCTCCTTGGGCTTCTCTGTCGGGGTTGTCTGTCCGTCAGGTTACACTATGATTCTGGCCGTTGGGTATGCTTGTGATTTTTCTCGTCGGTAATGCTCATTGATTTTCTTGCTCGGGCATCACTGTGACTTAACTTTCAGTGATCTCTATCTGTCGGGTTCCACTAGCCATCGATGTTTGAAGTCACAAAGTGAATGCTTGTCTTTTATGCATTACTGAAAGCATAATCTTTATCTCTCTAATTATTTTAAGTCTTTGATGCTCTGATTATAACCAATAAGATTATATCAAGTTGACATTAATGACAATATAATCCATTAACTGATTTAATGTCTTGCATTATCTTTCTGCATTTCAATGATCAACTTAACATCTTCAAACATTCAATCAGTTACATGTCATCAGTAGTGTCTTCAATCAATTGGTAGGTACACTTTGTACCATCACAATGTGCAATTGGAATTCTTATAGGATAGGAAGGAGGTAGTGTTGAAGGATTCATCAGATGGAGAGTCTAGAGTAGTGTTAACACACAAGATGGAAGATAATTTTACAGGTGCATCTTCGTGTCAAGATTATTACATTGTTACCCATATGATTGAGAAATTAGAAATTGACAGTATAAATCAGCAAGGGGAAAATTTTTAGTTAATTAATAATATGTTATTTGGAGTAGATAGAGATATGAAATATGATAATCCACTATTAGATTTGGATGATGGAGTGTCTCTTAATTTAGATGACATGAGTGATTCAAACTATGGATTTAACAGAGTGGAGCAATGAAAGCATGATGGTTATGAGTCCATTAGTCGTGAGCATCAATATTTGCAAATAGAAGGTAGTACTTATCAGCTGGATTGCATTGTGAGACTAAATGATTAGTATAAAGAGGATTATATGTCTTTGTGGTATGAGATGTACTCATCATTAGAAAGAGGATTCAGAACTTGAAGGAATTTTCAATTTGCATTTTTTGGATGCTTGTTATGCTAGTTTTCAGAGAGGTTTTGATTATGAGTTCAGTTGTTCCAGATTGTGCGATAGAGCTATTTGCAGATTTATTTGGGATCCTGGTATTGGTATGCAAATTCATGATTTCTTAAGGACAAACAATCTCTAAGGAGGGAGGAATATAATGTCCCCTTTATGGAACATTTAAAATTAATTAAATAATTAATAATTTTAGTTGTCAAAATATAATGATAACTTAATTAATTATTTAATAAAGCAATTAAAGTGGCTTTTTTTTTTTTTTATCTCAATGAGATTTATAAAATAAAAGTTACTTTATTTTCAAATTAAAAGACAATAAACAACATGCCAAGGGACAAGCCAATTAAAAGCCAAGAGTTTCCGAAAGAATGTTATTAAAGTTCATGGAGAGGATTATTGAGGGCGTGTTCAAATATTTTATTGGATTTGATATAATTTTTGATGCTTTGACATTAACAAAAAAAATTTGGAGACAAAAACCTCTAGGGATTTAACAAGAGAGCTGGATGGAAACCTAGTTCTTCTTGGAGTAGATTCAAAATAGATTCCACACTTGTGTCATATCTGTAAGATTTATAATATGTTTCAATAATAAATGTGTTTGCAATTCAGAGGTATTTGATTTAATTGATTTGAGAAAGAATACATTTTATTATTTTTGAATACCTTGATAGATGTCAAATATTTTATCATGTGTAATGCACAAAGGATTTCATATTTATACAATCTCATTGTTGGGTGACTTCAATATTACAAGTTGGGCTTAAATATTTTTGAAGCCTTGATTGAATGATGAGCAACATATATTCTTCTCTGATAATCCTTTTTTGAAATTAAAAAAATAGGTTTTGGATGTGAGGGAAATCTTCCTTTAATATTTGTAGCAGAGGATTTATTTTATAATAGATATAAACCAAGCTTTGTGGGTCCAAAATTGTTGAGGAAAAACTTTAAAAGGGGATTAATTTTTCATGAGTTTGTTATACGCTTGTTGTCATTAATATTTGCACCCACTATGTTGAGTATGATACCCAATAATCTTGTGAAACATGGAAATATTTTCAGGCCTGTGGGTATGTCTATAGTGAAAATCAATCTCCGAAGAAGGTCGGTTCCTCTCAGTACTCACCTAAAACTATATTTTCCAGGAAAAGGGTAGGAAGGAAATGTTGAAAATACAAATAAAACTTTAAAACGTGATACACTGAATATTCCAAATTCCCATAAATCTAAACAAAAAATTGCATACACAATGAATCATGAATAAAATTAACTCTTACAACTCTCATGCAATACCAGATCTAAAGAAGGACCAAGTTCTTATTAATTATAAAAGTGAAAGAAACTCTCGACCAGTTAAAACATTGAAATCATTTAAACACTACCATAAACCTGATAACATGAAGATGAGAAGGAAAGTTTTGCACTATATTTTGAATCTAAAGGAAAAAATTTGCTACAACTTTTGAAAATCCATGAGTCCTAATACAACCCTGAAATATGAAAGAGCTCTAAAATATTACAATACATGCTAGAGAAAAGAAAATAACTCCTCTTACAATATGAAAAAGAATGTATATATAGCTCCCAAATCATCAAGGGTCAAGAAAGAATAAAACTCAAGTGAAAGGAGGGGTCAAACTTCTAGAAACATGCAGTTGAACACCTCAAAAATCCACAAGACTTATGATCTATCCATGCGGCACTCCAAAACTGATGTAGAACTGCCCAAAATTGATTGAAAATTCCCCATAAATCTTGCAAATCTCTATGGGTCGGATGTGAATGAAAATATCAAGAAAAGGGAGGTGTAATTGGAAGATACTCATAGTTCAATGCTCCAAAAGTCATCTCAACTGATGTATGACTCACAAAAATCCCAAAACTGTACTCAAATTACTCATAACCCCTCCAAAATGCATGTCGGTCTCCACTTTGACCACTTGATTTATTCTTTGGTTATTTAATTATTTTCACATAAAAGATAATATTTAATAAAATGATATACAAAACAACATTTATTAAATATCTTCTAATTGAAGCTTATGCAAAAATAAAAAATCTAAAGAGGCACCTAATATATTAGTTTGAAATTGTACATGCTTAAGTGAGTTTTTGACTATCACTAGGACTTTACAATAACATGTAATACAAATGTATACACCATGAAAGGTATTTAGAAAAATGAAAAACAAAATTAAAGAAAGGTTAAAATAACTCTAACTCATCGACATTAACGCACTAGCTGTATGTTTATTATCTATTGGCATGTTGGGCTCAACCCTTGTGGGAGCCCACTTGATCCATGTGCCAATTAATAAAAAAAATATACTATCCTTGCACATGAAACAAGCTCGTTAAATAAAACATGAAGTTCAGATTTGTTCCTTTGCTTTCTTTTATGATTTGTTCTAAACTGAACAAGTGCATTGTATAAATAGTCATGTATAGTTTTTGTTGTATAGACTTAGGATGAAGATCCTGAGCTCTAAAATAACTTCCTCAACACCCTACAGGTACTTTTAGGACACAAGGCAAGCTGATTGAAGGAAGCTACTCTAGATTCAACCACATTAAGTAATTCAACATGCAATGACAAATCTTTCTCTCTAGTCTATATCTTGACTTCTATGCATAGTTTACTTTATGTTGCATCTTTTAGTAAATCCCACGGCTTGTGGGTTCTTAATTTCTCTTTTATTTACAATAAAAAACATTTTCAATCTTGTTTTCAAGTTTATGCATCTCAGTTTCATATCTCTTCTGCAACAAAAAACTAGAACATTGTAAAAAAAATTTACAAAATAAATGAGAAATTTTCTTTTGTGCACCTTCCTTTCTACTTTGATTACAATGAACATAAATAAAAATTATTTCTTCCTTTAAAATCAACACATTGCATAGTAAAATTTTCCTTTTAACTCAAATAAATGCAATGATTTAGGCAAAGCAAGAAATAAATTAAAACCTTTTCACTTTAAAATGAACAAAAGCTGAATCAACTCTGCTAATTTGAATTGTGAGAAAAATTGGTAACAATGCTTGAGATTAATGATTGAAGATGAAATATTAAAATGTGTCAAAAATAAATATGGGGCCATATCTCCTTAATGTTCTGAGTTTAGTATCATTTACAGGAAATTAAAATCAAAGAGGTTATAAACTCTTTATTTCATGAATACAAGAATTATTGAATCTCGTAGTTCAAGAAATTATTATTTGTGAATCAAATAATTATTGAGTTTCTTCGTGGTCACCATAGGAGCCTTCCATGGTGGGAATATCATTGCATCCTTTGGCAGTCAATTTCATACTTTGAATAATTGCAAGGGCTGGAGAATCCATATGAAACATTCTTGAATTGGAAGACAAATGATGTTTATTACATTTTGCATGAAAAATTCTTGTTGGTATGTTGAGACTGATCATATTATACTCATCAATTTTTTTGGTTTTAAACTCATCAAGCATTTTCCTAGGTTAACCCGTCAAGCAGATCTAGATTTAATTCATTAATCGACATTGGTAAACCGCTTAAAAAGGCTTATAATAAGTGATAGTGTAATGTGAATTTATCAAATTATATTTGCTCTTTGTTGGATAATAAAATTAGTGGACAACTATTTCTCTGGTGGATGTAGCCCATATTGGGTGAACCATGTTAAATCTGTGTGTTATTTTTTTTTTGTCTTCTATATTTCTGCATTATCTTAAATTTTGTTTATTATTCATATCTGCCTAAACCCTAACAATTGGTATCAAAGTGGTGTATTTCTTAGTTATTTTGGTAGGAAATCTCAGATTCGAGTGAGAGTAATGGTAGAGGAAGGTAGGCTCAAGGTTGAAAAGTTCAACGACCAAAACTACCATCTATGAAAGACACAAATGAAAGATTATCTATATCAGAAGGATCCTTACTTATCATTGGGTGGAAAAGCAAAGAAGGCACTGACTATGTCAGATGAAAAATGGGAGGTTCTTGATAGGAAGGCACTAGGACAAATATGGTTGTACCTGGCATCATCAATGATTTTCAATATAAAAAAAGAAACACCAATAGAGGGTCTAATGAAGGCATTAGACAAACTGTATGAGAAACCTTCAACCTTAAAAAAGCTATTTCTAATGTAATATTTATTTAATATGAAGATGACATAAGGTGGGTCTATTACTGATCATTTAAATGAGTTTAACACGGTTACTAGCCAGCTAAGTTTTGTAAAAGTAAATTTTGATGATGAGGTTAGGGCTCTCATGATTTTATGCTCATTGCTTGAAAGGTGGGATGGCTTGGTCATGGCTATAAGTAACTCCATCTCTAGTTAAAATGCTTTAAAGTTTGATGATGTTGTTGGTGTTATCCTTAGAAAGGAAATGTGATGGAAAAACATAGGTGAGACATTAGGTAATGATTTGACTATTGAGAACAAGGGACAACATAGGGAAATAAGAAAGAGCCTAGGTAATCCTGGGAAATCTAGGAAGGACAAATCCAAATCCAGGGTAAATGTGGATTGATCGCATTGTGGAAAGGACATATGAAGAAATATTATTGGTCTCAAAAGGGAAAACAAGGAGATGGACAACAAGAAATTAACAAGGAAGCAAATATAGTAGGTGATGTGTTACAAGATTCTTTGATTCTTTCTTTGGATAATATTATTGATTCTGGGGTGTTAGATTCAGGGGCTTCTTTTCATTCCACACCCCATAGAAAATATTTTCTAGACTATGTTCAAGGTGATTTTGGACAAGTTTATTTAGGTGATGATGCACCATGCAAAATAGTTGGAAAGAGAAATATACTGATAAAATTACCAAATGGTATTCAATGGCTACTAAAAGAGGTGAGACATATTCCCAATTTCAGAAGAAATTGGTCCAAACACAAGAGAATAACAAGTTGTATAGTGATAGTTAGAGTGTAATTCATCTTGCAAAGAACTCAAACCTTCATTCTAATGCCAAACACATCCAGCTTTAGTATCATTTCATATGCTTAGTTTTAGAGGATGGACGGTTGAAGATTTGTACTAGAGAAGATTTGTACTAGCATAAATATGTTGAAAAAGGTAGTAACTCAAGAGAAAATAACTTCCTTGTTAGTTTCTTTTGGTCTTCAAGCTTGATCCTAGTGGAAATGAGAAATAATCAAGTCCAGGTGTGTCACTCCAATGAGAGTTTCAGATGTAGTGGTGTTGCTATAGAATCAATCTCCAAGTGGGAGATTGTTTAGTGTGGAGCATGATTAGTCTCCAAGTGGGAGATTATTGGTATGTGGCGAATGATAATACTATACTTGTCAAAAATTTTTGGTTAACTCGTTAAGCATTTCCCTAGGTTAACTTGTCAAATATTTTTAGGGTTAATTTGTTAACCGACATTGGTAAACTACCGAAAAGGCCTATAAATTGGTAGTGTAATGTGAAATTATCAAATTTTATTTTCTCTTCGTTGGATAATAAAATTAGTGGATGTAGACCATATTGGGTGAACCATGTTAAATATATATTTTTTCCATTTTTCTATCTTCTCTATTTCTGCATTATCTTAATATTGTTTGTTGTTCATATCTGCTTGAACCCTAACAAGTCTTTGTGAGATATTTGGTACTAGGACTACTATTATATGGAAAATGCATTGGATGCATCACATCATCTTTTCCCTATTTGAAGACATTAGTGATGTTGATTTGGTTTCTATGGGTGTTTATGCATTTTGGTTCTCCTTTATTTCTAAGAAATACCACCACATCTGAATAAGGAATAATATTGTTATATTGTTGATGCTTATGTAGCTGACTAGGGAAGGAATATATTTTCCAAAACTCATTTAATATCTCAATTATCATGGAGATCATGGAGTTTCCTTAGCAGCTATTTACTCAATGTTGGGTGTGAAAGAAGGAGATCAACTTGGGAAAATTTAAAAGATTGTAAGTTCAAAGCTTGGATGTTCTTATTTCTTAATATGTAATTGTGACATAACTAAATCCATAGTCATATTTTTTTATTGTAATCGGGGTAATAAGAATTTGTAGAAACCTGCAATAACATCAAAATCTCAACCACAAAGAGACCTATTAGATAGTTGGTATTCCCAATATTGAAAGAGGAAGCAAATAAACAACATGCATAATCATCAAATCATAATAAAATCAATTAATACACATGAACATGCAAACCAAAAGTCCTCCTTCATTGTTCTCCTTCTCTGTGCAATGTGGGCTCTCAGAAATGAGTGCTCAATGTGCTAGCATGAGAATTCAAAGTGATTGTGGTTCCGTGGTTAACAAATTAAGAGAATTAGATCTCTATTTATTAGATTTTCAGGGTTCCAATCAATATTCCATGATTGGTGGGATTGATTGCATGCGATTGAAGAGTTGAACTCAGAGTGAGTGTGAGTTGAACTCAGGGTGAGTGTGAGTTGAACTCAATTGATTGCCTATTGATAGAATACATGGATATGTTAATAATATAGATTAAAGAGTTAACTAAATCTAATTGAAGACTTTAATTGATGAGGTGGAGTAGAAGACTAGATAGATTAAAAAGATAACTGGTTTGATTGATCACTTAGGAGAGAGAATTATGGAGTTAATTGAAAGTCATAATTGGAAGGATAAATTGTTGGAAATTTGACTCCTAGGGAGTATATGGTTTATTTTGTGTTGTCATTATGGCAACAAAGTCATATGAAGTTTTTGTTAGTTAAACTATGAAGTGAAAATTGACTAAGTGTAGAAGACAGAATAGAACAGTGACTTGCAGTCGATCAGGGCATCAGCGCACGTGCATACAACCACCTAAGGATATGCACATTCAGAATTAAGCTCTATGGTATGTTATTATGCTTACCCTACACACACATGGTACATAATAGCAGTACGAACAAGTTACAGAAAAAACAAGTTCACCAGCAGTCCAGAATACAGAGTATGAAGCTGACTTCATTGTTTTAATTAGCGTGTAATCTTTTGTTATGTAAAGGCTAAGAACCTATTGTAATAAGTTTGTAAAAATGTATTAAACATTGGTGTAAACACACTTAAGCCAATTTCTTTGGAAGCGTTGTGTATTATGTTTTTGGGCCAACTAAGGTCTTGTTTGTAGTCGCATCTATTCAGGCATAAAGATATATATATGTAATGCAAAGAGACATTTGATGTGTCATTGAATTAGTTAGAGAATATGTATAGTAGAGAAGTATGAATATATCAATATGAGATAGAATGAATATATCAATATGAGATAGAGCCCTTAAATAATTTAAGAGCATAAGTGCATAACTGGAACTAATCAGGCATCTGTGTCACATACAACAGTTCATCTTTGGATATAGTGTATATCTATTCTCAGCAGGTTGTAGCCTTCTTTCTCTTTGAGTAGTGAGCTCTTGGATAGTGAGTCCTCACCCCTAATAGGGTTTTTTGTAAAAGACTCCTAACAGGGTTAGACCCTTAACCAGGTCATTGTACTCGCATTGTAAAGATTGCTTCTAACACGGCAAAGGAACTTTATCAGGTTCATTATATTATTAAAATATTTGTGGGTACTAATTCCCACCGGGATTTTCCTCTAATCAAGGTTTCCGTGTAATCATATAAAGTATTATGTGTTCTTGTGTTAAGATTCATTGGATGTATATTTGATTTATGTTTAAGTTGCTGAATTTGAATAATTAGATAAACACTGATTCACCCCCCTCTCAGTGTTTCCAACAAATGGTATCAGAGCTTGGTCCTCAGAGAGAAAAGTTTAACCACTTGAGGAGATCATGGATTCACTAGAAGTCAAACATCTAAAAAATAATCTTGAAGAAACCCTTGAAGATCTAGATAGATCTGAGAAAGAAAATGAAGAACTCAAACTAAAATTTGATGGCTCACAAATGCTTATCAAGAAACTAAGGAAAGAACTAAAAGATTGCTCCACCAATGATTTGAAACTGAATGAAGAGAACAAGTCTCTAAAAGATAAGATAGAAGAATTGAATGATCAGTTAACGGGTATCTTAATAGCTATTGAAGAGAAGAACAAAGAAAACAAATAGTTGGATGAAGAACTCATTCAAGCCAATATGAAAATCTTGGAATTGGAAAATATCAAGAACAAAATTGAATCTAAATTATCAGGAGCAAAATGCAAGATTGACAAACTACACACAAGCTCTGATCTGATTCATTCACAGCTCTATGCATAAAAGCTAAAAGGTGACACCACTAGTATGGGATACAGTTTAGCTCAAATTGAGATCAACTCATCACAAGAAGGAAATAAATCTCTAACAAAATCTTCAGAAGAAAAGAAAACTGAAAATCATGAAGAGACTAAAGCAGAAGATAAGCACAAGGCAGTCAACCATACTTGCTATGCCTATAACAAGCATGGACACTTGGCAAGAGATTGTAAGAATGTAAGACTCTTCAATGGTTATTGTTACTCCTATAATAAGTTTGGTTATAGGGCTATTCATTGCAGAACAAATCAAAGAAATCAGCCACAACTGAACCAAAGGAATCAAACTCAATTCAATAAGAGAAATAAACCTCAAAGAAAATTGCATAAAATTAAATGTTAGCTATGTAACTACAATGGACACATAGCTAAGCAATGAAGCATGATGAATAACAACACCAGACCTCCTATCATCTGTCACTCATGTGGAAAAGATGGACATATCTCAAGGTTTTGTAGATCAAGATTAAAAGGACAAGAGAATCCCAAGATGTCTCTATTTGAGGAATTAGGAGAATTCAAGTTTGTGGAAGCCAAAGCTAACTTAGATAAAATATGGGTTTAAGTAAAGAAGGACATTGAAGAGAACAAGGTAGTAGATGCATCCTCAGTGGACACACCTTCTACTTCTGAATAGTTGACCCTCATGGTCTTAGGGGGAGTTATTCTAGCTCTAAACCCCTGCATGGCTGGTATACTCACCTCTGAGTATGCGCCTATGGATTCATGCATGAAATAAAGAATTGAGGTTGTATGCATTCATGCATAGCCTTTACTTCGTTCAGAACAAAGTTTGAAATTCTCTCTGTAAACCACTTTACGGCAACGCACATTAAATGCAATTGATCTTTATATAAATTGGCAAAAGATCTTAAAATAGCTTCACTTTGCATTTGAGATTGATGCATTCAGAAAGAAGATAAGCATCGAGCATCAAAGGACTACAGCTTGAAGGGTTAGCTAGTTTGTGAATGGATTATGTTTGGAACGAAACCCTAGCAGTCACGTCATTTTAGAATCATCATGAAACCATACTTAACCTACTTGCAAGTAAGTATGGCAACCCCTATTATATTTGACATTGCTGAGAGGAAGAGATTTGTTTTTAAGAAGCATCCATTCAAGTCCATACTAGATGATGTCGAAGGAGCATTCTCTTGGAATCCACTTGGAGTCGTACATGTAGAAGACATCCGCACATATGTTTATTAAGGAAATAGTTGGAGACAACAACATTACATCTCTCATGGGTTCTATGATGAAACTAGATTATACATTCAAGGATGAATACACACATCTCACTGATAACCCTATCTTTGAGTATTCCAATGCGCATGAGTTCTATGAGCCATAATGGGTGAAGATATTACTGAGTAGGATACATGATGATCTATACTGGATAGGTGAGGTTCTTGTCTACATCACTGCTGATCTAATTCATGAGATGACTGGACTACCCAAGACTGGACCAGTTCTTCCAACTGGTAAAGATGTTAATAAATAAGTTGAGCAAGCATGCTTATCCAGGAGTGATAGGCACTGTCATTAAGGAAGATGAAATAAAGCTAGTTATCATGATACTAGGTTATAAATTTTAGCACACAAGAAGACTAAAAAGTGTATCTGCAGCCACTGTCTTAGCAGCAATAAAAATGGTGAAAGACAATACTCAGTACAACCTATGTGAGATATTGCACACTCAATTAATTGACAACATCCAAGCTATCAAGCATGACAAAAGCAAGATATTCCGGTTTGGTTCACTGATCATATATCTCTACTTCCACATAGTAGGAAATGTTGCAAATCTCTACCTAGACATAAGCAAACCCACTATGTCACAAATTTCACTAAAAGCCACATCGGAGAGTAGTGTGAAGGATTTCATGGACATAGACATCAAGACATTCAAGATCAAGATGCAGAAAAGGTTCAGGATACCTGAGAAAATAGTCAAGAAGTACAAAGACACCATATGCTTTATGGTGGAGACTGACTATACTTGCATGGAGGCAGTTGAGCCTAGGATGAAATAGATTCACCCTCTTGGTTATGAAGCCGAAGAACATGTTTTGGAAGGTTATGCACAAGTCCTCTTATCTATGCCCAAGGATCCCAATGAACCTAGATGGGGCACTTATAGAGAAAAGACAAATCAAGTTGATTCTATCTTATACAGCGCTGAGAACAAAAGGAAGACATCTAGGATTACCTCAAGTATCCTAAAAGTTCATGGTGTTACACAATAAGATCTTGACAAAGCTAGAGAATCTAAGATAGCCATATAACTTGAGAAGACTCCCACAAAAGTAAAAATAGAAAAGACTGATGATATGCCCAAGAAGAAGAAGAAGAAATCAAATGAAGATACATCTATGCCATCAACCACCATTGATCTAGATGCATCTCCACCATCAGTACCTAGCAAGAATTCTAGAGGAAGGAAGCAAGCGCCCACTAGTCATCCATCCTCAATAACTACAAGGAGCAAGGTAAAGAACACACAAGCTCCTCCTGAGGTAGGTTTCCGACCTAGTCCTAATGTCTTAAGGAACATAATTGTCAATGAAGGAAGACTAGAGTCTCTCAAGAATATATATGAAAAATATCAAGAGATAGACAAATCAGAGATTCATTCTATGATCATCTCTCATGATTAAGTTCAACAGGACTGTATTGGAACTTAAGACTGTCATACCAAACAAGGTATGGAACATAATTGATATGTTGAAGAGGCAAAAAATTGAAGAGGATATAAGGATAAGAGAAGAAACATTGTATAGTCTTCTCTCAGTGTGGTCGCATGATGAGAAAGTCATTTTGTTGGATTTAGTAAAGCCGCACCTAAGAACTAAAATAAGAATGCTTCATATCATGAACAAGGAGTATGATCTGGTTAGTGAAGAGACTCATAATGCATTTGAGTGGGTATTTCTGGATAGAAATATGTATCCATCAATGGCGCCTATAGCTAAGGCAACTCTAGTTCCTCCTAAATAGGTTGCAAAACCAGTAATTCAGAATGCACCTAAGATAGGTCCACAGGTTTCAGTGCCCTCAGTCTCAATAGCCTCTGATATAGAAAAAGATTCATGGGATGCTTTAGTGATTGATGCTATCAAGATACCTATGACCGCTTCTGATAATGATATGGATAAAGTTGAAAAAGCATTTGTAAACTCGGAAGAGATAGAGAAGGCATGCATAGATGATACATCTTTGCAAAAAGATAAAGTTCCCTTTATAGATTCAATAGATTTGAACAAAGAGGAAGATAATCAAAACAATGAGATACTAGTCATGAAGATACCGGTTAAAAGTGAATGCATGGATACTAGTTAGAATACCATATTCACACCATCCATTCAACCATCCACCTCATTGTTGTCAATTTTAACTCCTGACTCAACAAGTCTGGATGCTTGGGGAGAAGAAGACCTGATCAAGATCAGTGTCCTAGCCATGGAAAAGGCCAAAGAGAAATAGGTTATGAGGAATCCTCTTTTCTTGGAATCAGTAAACATTCTGAATGACCTAGTACTTGCGAACAAGAAAGTAGTAAAAATTCAGTCAGTTGATGATGTAGACAGTATACTAACAAGCTTCAAAGCACATTTTACAAGCTTAGTAGACTCAGCTACTAGAATTGCAGAAGATAAGTACAAAAAGGAAAGGTTGAATGAACTGGTAAATAATTTTTCCTTAGATTTAAAATCATTGAAGATTGGTCAGTCTATGTTGAAAGAGTTGGCAGCTAAAGGAAGAAAAGTAATAGTCAACTGCATAGATAGGGTGAAATCAACCTCTGAACATATCAAGAAGATTGAGGAGGCAAATATCTTGGTTGAAAACATTAGGAAATTAGTCGAGACATCCATGCAAGACATGAAAACATGCAATAGTATCTATCAAGGTCAGCTTGACAAGATAGAAAAAGCCAAAATGGAGATCAATAAGATAAGGACCCGACAGACTTAGTTGAGAAATGCACTTGCGCCCTCCTTAGCAGTTCTAGATGAGAACATCAAACAGATTGATGCCACTATTGTCACATATGATCAAGGTCCTTGCATGGACCTAATGAAAATGGAGAAGCTCACTTATGCTCTATGCGCTCATCTCCAGATAGTTGATGCAATGAAGGAATTCTGGTAGCAAGAGATAAAGAGTCTTCAGGTTGTATATCCAGATGTATATATGGAGTAGATATCTAGAGACTTACAATTTTAACACCTTTGTCATTAATTTCAAAGGGGGAGTAATATACAAGGAATATGTGTAGTATATGTTATAAAGTATAATGATATACAATTTTTTGGTGTTAGTCAATTTTGAGTAACTTGGCCACATTCCTTTGTTGCCATTAATGACAAAGGAGGAGATTGTTGGCAAGTTGACTCCTAGGGAGTATATGGTTTATTTTGTGTTGTCATTATGGAAACAAAGTCATATAAAGTTTTTGATAGTTAAACTATGAAGTGAAAATTGACTAAGTGTAGAAGACATAACAAAATAGTGACTTGCAGTTGATCAGGGCATCAACGCACGTACGTACGACCACCTAAGGATATGCACATTTAGAATTAAGATCTATGGTATGTTATTATGCTTACCCTATAAATGCATGGTATGGAATAGCAGTACAGACAAGTTACAGAAAGAACAAGTTCACCAACAGTCCAGAATATAGAGTATGAAGCCGACTTCATTGTTTTGATTAGCGTGTAATATTTTGTTATGTAAAGGCTAAGGGCCTATTGTAATAATTTTTTAAGCATGTATTAAAAATTTTTGTAAACACGCTTAAGCCAATTTGTTTGGAAGCGTTGTGTATTATGTTTTTGGGCCGACTAAGGTCTTGTTTGTAGTCGCGTCTATTCAGGCACAAAGATATATATGTAATGCAAAGATACATTTGATGTGTCATTGAATTAGTCAGAGAAGATGTATAGTAGAGAAGTATGAAGATATCAGTATGAGATAGAGCCCTTAAAAAAATTTAAGAGCATAAGTGCATAACTGGAACTGATCAGACATCTGTGTCACATACAACAGTTCATCTTTAGATATAGTGTATATCTATTCTTAGGAGGTTGTAGCCTTATTTCTCTTTGAGAAGTGAGCTCTTGGATAGTGAGTCCTCACCCCTAACAGGGTTGTTTGTAAAAGACTCCTAACAGGGTCAGACCCTTAACCATTTTATTGTACTCGCATTGTAAAGGCTGCTTCTAACAGGGCAAAGGAACTTTAACAGGTTCATTATACTAGTACAATAATTGTGGGTACTAATTCCCATCGGGGTTTTCCTCTAATCAAGGTTTCCCCGTAATCATATCAAGTGTTATGTGTTCTTGTGTTAATCTTCATTGGATGTATATTTGATTTATGTTTAAGTTTCTGAATTTGAATAATTAGCTAAACACTGATTCACCCCCCCTCTCAGTGTTTCCAACATAAATATGATTAAATATATAAAATAGTTTATTTACTTGCACATGTGAGAAAATAAATAAATAATTAATCTTTATTTATTTATAAGAGGAACAACTAGTTAATTAAATAAATATTATTTATTTAATTATGAGAGGGAAATTGATTTAATTACCTATAAATGCAATAATAATAAGAAAGAAGGAAATATTAAATTAAATAATATAATTATTTAATTAAATATAATGACGTAGATAATAATTAAATAATGTTTAATTATTCAATACTATATAGGTGAATAATTGATGAAATAATTTGGTAACTAATTAAAATCACTTAGTTATGAAATTATAGAGAAATGATAATTTTGAATTTAGATTATAGTAGAAGGATGCAAATTGATTAAATAATAAAGATTATTTAACATTTTAAGATGAATGTTAGTAAACATATTGTGTTAGAGAAATTGGTCATTTTTAAGTGCCTACATTTTACCGCTCTTTGATACAATATATATTTTAGGCATTGTTTCAAAGGATAATTAAAAGTATGCCCCGATATGCCCCAACAGGAACAATGTGACGACAAGGTAAATGATGCCCCCTCGAGAGATTGTTTATGCAAGAAAGACATGAATTATCTCTTAAAATAATATTTAGATGAAATGATGCAAGAAAATAATAATTAGTAAGAAGTGAAGAATCTTGGTAGGTTATGATGATTGTTTGATTGACATTGCTCATAGAGATTGTTAATAAGAATCATGCTTGGTTTCAGTATGGACCCATCATGTATAAGACTAGTGACAATGTCTAGTTTCAGGTAAGACATACCCTATATAAGACAAGAAACAACATCTGGTTTTAGTAAAGATACATCATGTTTAAGACAAATGATGATGTCTAGTTTCAGGAAAGACTCATCATGTATAAGATTAGCGACAACGTCTTGTTTCAAGAAAGACATACCTATATAAGACAAGAGACAAAATCTTGTTTACAGATAGGTACATCATGTATAAGACACATAATGATGTATGGTAGGAAAGACATATCATGTTTAAGATAAATAATGATGGAATGATTGAATGATTGATTTGACTGATTTGAAAATTGATTTGACCAGTTTGACAAATAGATTAATTAACTGAAAAAGAGAATGTAGAATGGTTAGATAGTGATGCAGGAGCCCCAACATCCTAAAGGAATCTTCAACATGTCCTACACATCTAGGAATTCTTGTTTTCAATAATGATCCATTTGTAAGACCTAGTGTCAAGACTTGGTCTTTATGAACCACTTGGTCAAAGGATCCATAAATCTTGAATTTAAATATTTTTGTGTTGTAGGTATTCCTTAAGTAGGTTTGGTCCATTAGTGACCCCTAGGAAAGTGAGCAATCAACATTTTTTCAATTGGTGCAAAATATGCAAAAATGCAACATTTGCATAAAAAGTTGCATAGCAACTTTTGGTCGAGCTAACAAATTTTTAAAAGTTGGTTGTAAAACTTCCTCCCAATGGATCATTGTTTAAAATGTTGTCATAACAATTGGAGGAATTCCTCAAATAGCCCTCACAGGTGGGTGGAGGATGATGATTATGATGATGATGTAATTTTTACAAACAATCAATAAAATAGAACCATTTTCCTGCAAAGAGTCAGTTGCTTTGGATCAGTACGGCCCCATACGGACCCAAATAGAAAGAAAACCAATGAGTTATTGAAGCTCAGTGAATCATCTTTGTTTTTCTTTTCAATTGAGCCTTTGATTGATTGTAGAACTTGTGATATTATAAATAAACTGTATGACGAAGACATTATCTATCGAGTTGGGGGATATCTGTAACTTGATAAAGGGTATTTGAATCTGCCTTTAGTTTCTTGGTTGTTTGGGAGAGTAGTTAGTTGTAGTACTCAATTGTTGAAGAGCTCGGTACATACTATTGCTCGGTACATACTATTTCTCAGTGCACACTGTTTCTTGGTACATACTGTTGCTCCACAAGTGTTAGGAAGTTGGGTGCCTAAGAGGGAAGTACCATAAACAACATTCTTGTTTGAAATTCACTGTTGGATTTGTGTCATCTTGGTGTTGTATAGGGCCTAAACAAAATGATCCAACCCCATTCCATAAATTCACATGGCCTTTTGTATGTCATCAAGAGTTAGTGTACCTAAGTAGGCTTATTGGGAGTGATTGTCCAAATCAACCCAAAATAGGGACTTGAATCATCAAGTTTGGTATTATATTGAAGTTGGAAGTTGTTTACAAAGGTGTAGAGCCTATAGTAAGGGATCTCCTCGAAAGGTTGAGAGATCCAGTCCTTTAGGACACAACAAACCTATAACCTATGCATCAAGTGGTATCAGAGCTCAGTAAAGAGTTCTTAGGAGAAAGACAAAATGTTAGAAGGAGATGGAGAAACCAATCTCAGAATGACTAACATGGAGTTAGCCAAACTAGTCAGGGAACATATGACTGATAATAGGGAAATGAGGGCTGATAATGAAGTCTTAAGAGATGAGTTGGAAAGACACAAGGGAAAAATAGACAAGAGGAAAGATGGACACCATGGGAATGATGAAGAAGGGGAAGAAGAAGAAACCCCTAAGCAGGAAGAAGAAGAAGTTCCTGTAGACCATAGACCCCTCTTGAATGCTCTTAAATTCATGGAGAGAAGAATCTTGGATGGAAAGTTAGATTTACCTATTTTGAGTGGGAAGATGGACCCTAATGTAGAAATGGAATGGATAGAGTCCTTGAAAAGTTTCTTCGAATGTGAAGATATACCATAAAGACAGATAGTCAAAGTTGCAAAGTCCAAGTTGAAGGGAGCAACTCTAACTTGGTGGAACTTCATCCAGACTGAGAGGGTGAAGAATGGAAAAATTATGATATCAACATGGAACAAGATGATTATGTTGGGTTAGAGAGACCTATGTTCCCAAAGACTATGAGGTACAAATTCATAGAAAGAAGAAAAATATTAGACAAAGAGATACGGATGTGAGTACATACACTAAAGAGTTTCAAAAATTATGCATGAAGGCTAGCACAATGGAGACATAAGAATAAAAGTTGACAAGATACATTAATGGATTGAAATTCCCAATTTAAGAAGACCTAAGTCTGCATGCACTAGAGAGAGTGCACAAATTCTACCAATTAGAATTGAAAGTAGAAGACAAGTTAAGAAGAAGACAAGAGAAAAAAAATAGAGGAAAGGGCAATAACAGTAAAAACATCAACAAAAAATTTAGGGGGCAGAGGAAATTCTTTTGGAAGAGGATAGTTTTCAATACCTTTTGAAGAACAAAGACAAAAAAAAAAGAACAAGGAGAGTCAAGCTCTAGAGGCAACTATAGAGGAAGAAGACCTTTTGGAAGAGGAACATTTGGTGGAAGAAACAATGGCCCTTTGAAATGCTTCAACCGTAAATAGTTGGGACACCATGGCACCAGATGTCCAGAAAAGATGGGATCAAACAATCAAGGAAAAAGAAAAGTGCAATTAACCTAAGAAGAAAATCAAATCAATACATAAAATAAGCTTGAGCCTAATGAAGGCCTATGCCTGATGATGAGACAAACCCCGCTGCAGATGCACCAAGACAGAGAAGCACCACAAAGAAAGTCACTATTCAGAAGAAATTGCAGAAGTCATGAAAGGGTATGTAAACTGATCATTGATTCTGGTTGTACTAAAAATTTATTGTCTAATGAAATGGTTCAAAATTTAAAATTATAGAGATTTCCCCATCCCTATCCTTATAATGTTTCCTGGTTAACTAAAGGTCAACAAACATTGGTAAAAGAACAAGCATGGGTAGAGTTTTCTATTAGTGATTACAAGGACAAAGTTCTATGTGACATAGTAGAAATGGATGTCTACCATCTACTTCTAGGTAGACCATGGAAATATGATGTGGATGCCACTCATAATAGTAGGAAAAATACCTACACCCTTGGCCAAAATGGCGTCTCTTTCACCATGAAGCCTCTACCTGATACAAAATCAAAAAAAGAGCTAGTAGTTATAGTTGTGGGAGAAAAAGAAATAACTGAAACAATAAAAGGAGAAGATAAGGGAGGATATGTCTTGATTAAAAAACCAAAGGATACAACAGTAGTAGAAAAAGAGAAATTAGTGCGAAAGGAAGTTCATAAACTTCTTGAAACTTACCATGAGGTTATTTCCAGTGACCTACACTCATCCCTCCCACCCATAAGAGACATAAGTCATCAAATTAAATATGTACCTAGTGCTTCCTTTCCCAATAAGGCTCCCTACAAGATGAATCCCACTCAAAATTTAGAAATATCAAACCAAGTGAAAGATCTTCTACAAAAAGGATTGATCAAAAAGAGCTTAAACCCTTGTGCAATTCCATCCGTCCCAACCCCCAAGAAAGATGACACATGGTGGATTTTTACTGACATTAGAGCAGTCAATAAAATAAAAATAATGTACAGATTTCCCATCCCAAGAATTGAGGATCTTCTGGATCAGTTGGGAAATGCTTGTTATTTTTCAAAAATTGACTTAAATTCTGGTTATCATCACATAAGGATAAAACCAGGGGATGAATGGAAAACTACATTCAAGACCACGAAAGGACTTTATGAATGGCTTGTCAAGTCATTTGGGTTAATAAATTCACCCTCAACCTTCATGAGGTTAATGAATGAACTATTTTATGATTACAATGGAAAATTTATTGTTGTTTATCTTGATGATATCTTAATTTTTAGTGGCAGTTTAGAGGAACATCTAAAGCATTTGGAAATGGTGATCAAAAGGTTGTGTGAACACAAAATTCTCATCAATCTAGACAAGTGTGTCTTTTTGCAGAAGGAACTCACATTTTTGGGATTTGTAATCTCTCAAGGGACACTCAAGATGGATCCCTCAAAAGTGGATGCTATTATCAACTGGCCATCCCCTAAGAATCAAAGTGATGTAAGAATTTTTCATGGTTTAGCTACCTTTTACAGAAAATTCATTAAGAATTTCAATCATGTATGTACACCTATGCTTGACACAATTAAGGGTGAAAAGAAAACAAAATTTTTTTGGACTAAGGAGGCTAACAATGCATTTGAGTACTTGAAATAAAGAGTAGCATAATATCCCATCCTCACACTCCCTGATTTAACAAAGTGTTCACAGTAGAGACTGATGCTAGTAACTTGGCTATAGGGGCAGTCTTAAGCCAGGATGGAAAACCAGTAGCCTTCTTCTAAAAAAAACTAAATGATGCCAAGAGAAGATACTCCACATATGACCTAGAGTTGTATGCCATGGTGCAGGCCCATAAGAAATGGAGGCAATACCTACTACCCAAAGAATTTTTTGTTTTTACAGACAACCATGCATTAAGCTACCTAAACACCCAAGACAAGTTAAGTGTCAAACATATTAAATGGATGGAACAACTCCAAGCCTACTCATTTTCAATTAAACATAAGAAGGGTGTAGCTAATAAAGTGGCTGATGCACTAAGCAGAAGAATTGTACTAATCCAAGAAATACAAGTCAAGAGCATTGGGATAACTGATCTAAAGGATCTCTACATTGATGATCCAGATTTCAGTGAAGCATATGAAGTGTGTACAAAACTTGTGGACAAATACCACACTGATTTTTCATACTTTTTGATACAGGATGGTCTACTCTTTAAAGGTAGTAAATTATGAATTCCTCGGTGTTCCATGAGGGACAATATCATCCAGCAAAAACATTGTGGAGGAATGAGTGGTCACTTTGGCTTAGATAAGACACTAGAAGCAGTCAGAAGACACTACCATTGGCCTAAGATGCAGAATAATGTCAGAAAATTTGTTCAAACCTGTGTGATTTGCCAACAAGCCAAAGGTGTTTCAACCAATGAAGGACTATATAAACCATTACCTATACCCTCCAAACCATGGGTAGTAGATCAATGAATTTTGTAATGGGATTACCGAGGACTAAACAAGGATTTAACAACATTTTTGTAGTTGTGGATCGCTTTAGTAAAATGACACACTTTATTCCCTACAAAAGAACATGCGATGCGTCACATATTGCTCAATTATTTTTTAAATAATTTGTCAGAATACATGGTTTACCTCAGTCTATTGTCTCAGATAGAGATGCAAAGTTTCAGGGACATTTTTGGAGGACATTACACAAGAAGTTGGGCACAAATTTACAATTCAGTCCTGTCTACCATCCACAAATTGATGTTCAAATAGAGGCGGTCAATAGATCCCTAGGTAATATTCTTAGATGCCTCATAAAACAATATTTACAAAACTGGGATCTCCTTCTACCACAAGTAGAATATGCTTTCAATGGTTATGTTAACAGATCAATAGGTAGGAAACCTTTTCAAACAGTTTATGGTCTTCATCCAAGGGGACTAATGGAGCTCAAAAATCTCCCAAATGATTTTCATATCAGTGCTCAGGGAGAAGATATTGTAGAAATGATCAAACAGATACAAGACCAAGTAAAGGATCACTTGGAGCAAATAGTGTAGAAGTACAAAACACAAGCAAATAAAAGGAGAAGGGAAGTACATTTTTAGATAGGTGAAAAAGTGTGGGCTTACCTGAGAAAGGAAAGACTTCCTAAAGGACCTCATACAAAGCTTCACATGAAGAAGATCAATCCTTGCAAAATTCCTCATAAATTTGGCCAAAATGATTTTGAAATCACATTTCCACCCACACTCTTTATTTCTCCTCTTTTTAATGTTTGACTTAACAATTTTTAGAGAAAATGCAGGTATTGTAGGTGAATAAGAAGATGGAGATGAACCGCAAGGTGACTAGATTCATGATCTACCCATATTTAGCCTCTCCTTTTAGAAAAAATTCTTCAATCAAAGATTCTTAAGAAGACCAAAAAGAACACCTACTTCCAGTACTTAGTGAAATGGAAAGGACTTCCAGATATTGATGCCACATGGATGACTGAATCAGATATTATCAAGCATGGATTCACTCTGGACCATTTCACCTCAAGTAAGAACTTTAGTTCTCTTTCACCAAGGGAGTATGGTGTAGGAGCCCCAACATCCTAAAGGCATCTTCAACATGTCCTACACATCTAGGACTTCTTTTTTCAATATTGATCCATTTATAAGACCCTCTAGTGCCAAGATTTGGTCTTTATGAACCACTCAGTCAACTATGGTCAAAGGATCCATAAATCTTGAATTTGAGTTATTTTTGTGTTGTAGGTATTCCTTAAGTAGCTTTGGTCCATTAGTGACCCCTAGGAAAGTGAACAATTAACATTTGTTCAATTGGTGCAAAATATGCAAAAATGCAACATTTGCATAAAAAGTTGCAAAGCAACTTTTGGTTGAGTTAACAAATTTTTGAAAGTTGGTTGTAAAACTTCCTCCCAATGGATCATTGTTTAAAATGTTGGAGGAATTCCTCAAATATCCCTCACAGGCGGGTGAAGGATGATGATCATGATGATGTATTTTTTACAGACAATTAATAAAATAGAACCATTTTCCTGCAAACAGTCAGTTGCTCTAGATTGGTATGGCCCTGTATAGACCCAAATAGGAAGAAAACAAATGAGTTATTGAAGCTCAGTGAACCATCTTCCTTTTTCTTTTGAATTGAGTCTTTGACCAATTGTAGAACTTGTGATATTATCAATACTGCAAAAACTATCAGAATCCCTAAGCACCTAGGGTTTCCCTGAATAAATGACTATTCCTCCTCATTCCACTATTGGAGAAATCTAAGAGTTGGTGAAATGAGGGGAAGGTGTATGTGTTCCAAGATTCTAAAGGCACTTTGTAGGTTGGTGGTCGAAGGAAATATTTTGAACTGATTCTAGGTCGACATCTCAATGTGGCGACTAGTGAACAGTAAGAGCATTTGATGACCGAGGCATGTTGGGGTTGCATTGAGCACTCAGATTGAATATTTGGATTACATTCAACATGAAGACCATTCCTGATTTGATGGTTATTCTCTGCACTCCATTCCATAGGGACTTATTTTGTTAATTTTTCCTAATTGGGGTAATTAGGTATGTTAAGCTTATCATTATTTAGGCACTGTATGACCAAGTCATTGTCTATCGAGTTGGGGGATATCTATAACTTGATAAAGGGTATCTGAATCTTCCTTTAGTTTCTTGGTTGTTTGGGAAAGCAGTTAGTTGTAGTACTTGGTTTCTAAAGAGCTCAGTACATACTGTTGCTCAACAAGTGGCAGGAAGTTGGGTGCCTAAGAGGGTAGTACCATTAACAATAGTCTTGTTTGAAATTGATTGATGGATTTGTGTCATACTGGTCTTGTATAGGGACTAAAAAAAATGATCCAACCCCATTCCATAAATTCACATGGCCTTTTATATGTCATCAAGAGTTAGTGTACCCGAGTAGGGTTATTGGGAGTGATTGTCCAGATCAGCCCAAAATAGGGACTTGAATCATCAAGTTTGGTATTATATTAAAGTTGGAAGTTGTTTATAAATGTGTAGAGCTTGTAGTTAGGGATCTCCTTGAAAGGTTGAGAGATCCAATCCTTTAGGACACAACAAACCTATAGCCTCTGCATCAGATAGGAGATGAGAGAGAATGAGAGATAATGAGAATGAATCTTGATTGAAACCTAAAATTATTTTTAAGAAGCTTTGAACTCTAACTTATTTGAGAATATTATTTCATCATTGAGCCACTTTTATTATAGAAAAATTGAATTCCATCATACCTAGATATTATTGATCTAGGCACGATTATCATTTTGCATTCTAACAGACACTTTGAAAATAAAAGGAATGTGGGCTGATCCATCTAGGTCAGGAATTAAGAGTCAAGGTATGTGTGGTGTATCAAAATCAATTTATCTATTGCAACATGATTTGCAATTAGATATCGCATGTGGATGTGAAGACTCTTACCACATACACCCAAAACGCTCTTTTAAGACTTCACGATAAATGTCCCATAAACAACTGACAAAAGGATAATTCATGAACCATCTTGACATCTCTAATCGCTTAATGGAATCATGGAAATACATAAGAACATGACTTGAAAAAATTAAGACATAATAAGACCAAATTAACTTAACAAGTAAGCAACCATCCTGATTATGTGTTTGTATTTTTGTAGTAGTTTGGACATTGAAATTTGATGTTTTGTTGATGCTATAAAAAGAAGTATAAGGTACCCCATGTAAGACTACTCCTTTTGGTTTTGACTGTTTATTTCCTTGTCTAAGATAACATGATTGTTTTGACAAAGGCTTTGCTATCAGACTCTATTGATAGATGAGACAATGTGATCAATTTGACTGAGGACTCACTGATAAGTTTGACTAGTTTGACTTGTTTTTGTTGAAGCTTAGACTTTTTGTATGACTTTGTTCAATGCCTATTTTGAAATGCGAAAGGATTGATATTCGAAGGAGATTTATTTTAGAATTTTCTTTGTTTTTTTTTTGTTGCCTGATGACAATTTTCAAAATTTTTTTTTTTGTTTCCGAAGGATTAGTTTTTGATATTTTTGAAAATTTTGAAGATATTTTCAAATTTTTAGGTATTTTTGCAAAAACTTTCACCATATTTTTGGTGTTTTTTTTTCTTTATGGATCATGACATTGGGGTGCCCCCAGTTAGAACATAATGGGAAATTTATTACGGAATGGCCATGATGGACTCACTTTGTGCTGAATATGAGTCGGTGGGACAAGGACAATTGACAAACCTCAAGCCATGACACATTTTACCATGAAATATGGGGTAAAATGGCAAGTGATACCAGGTTGGAGTTATGATAGATGGTAGAGCAATGAACTCTACACATGGTGCCAGATTGCCCAGTTTTCACCATGATACTTGCCCAAGGTGCCAACAAAGTAGTTTTCACCATAGGACAAATTTATTTTCTTGTATTTCTATTTTTGTGTCACCAAAGATGCCTGATTTCAAGGTTTTTTCCAAGGTAACCATTTTTTTGATCTTTTTATTTTTATTTTTATTTTTTTAATTTATTTTTTTGCATTTTTGAAATGGGCCTAATCTAACAACTCATGAATAGTCATTGCAAAAATGAAAGCTATTGATGGGGTCTGATAGAGGCTAGAAATTTGATATGGATATCTGATATGCTCAAGACCCATAGACTATTGTGATGATATAAGGACCCAACTAGTTTGGTTCAATCTTTCCTGGTTTTTTCTATTTTTGTCTGATTTTTCTGATTCTCCATTAGGACTAGGCCACCAAATCCAAAATCTCTGGGGATGACCTTTTTGTTGTAGCTTATCCTTAGATGTTGTTGATATTCTTGCAAATGTGTTAGCACCTTTTACCTCTTTTCATCAAGAAACTCTAGATCTTGTAGTCGAGATACCTGGTGTTAGCACTATATTACGAAATTTTTCAAATTTTAAATAATGACCTTTTTCTCGCGTAATTATGTTCCAATCTTGTCATTTCTTGTGAAAAGGGGGTTCAAATTATTTTTGGTCCTCGGGTTGTTCATTTTTAGGGTTAGTCATGCATTCACACTCATTCCTTAAGTTTCTTTAACTATGCGAGTGAGCGACAAATTGGTCAAGAGTGTTCACCGCGCAGTCACGATGTATTTTCTATTAAATGTTTTCAAATGGTGAATGCATGAGTTGATAAGATTTTGTTCATCGCTCACTTGCTGATATCTTAACTTGTCGGTCTTAGACTTTGCGAGTGAGCGAGTGGTCTAGTAATTTTCTATCGCGCAATCGTGATCATTTTAAGTCATGGTTTTTTTAGCCTGCGACTGTGTGAGCATTGAAAATTTTTAAGTTAATCTCTTACTCGCAAGTAATTTTTCATGTCTATCTTTTTTTGTGTGAGCACGCAAAAAGAGTTTGTCCTAGGGTCGTCACTCATTCGCATAGTTTTTTATTCTAATGTATTTCTTTTTGTGAACAAGAGACTCAATATATCTCATTGCCTATTAATTTCGTGTCACTTAGTTGCATGATGATGTTTTCAAAATATTCATTATGACGAGTGAGTGATAAAGGAGGGTCTAAACCACCGTGCATTTGTGAGTAATAAAGGACCAAGTTGAAGAGACATGGTGAGTGTACGAATGAAGAAAGTGAGGAGAAAATATTAGTCATCGCTATGTCGCGATGAATGATTCAATGAAAAATTTGGATTTAGTGAGTGTGTGATCAAGGAAGGTTTTTGTAATGGCGCTCACTCGCACTATTTTTGTGGTTAATGTTTTTTAAGCCACGAGTGTGTGTATGAAAGAAGTAGTGATTGTCACTCACTCTCGAAGGCTAAGCGGTTGTCAAGAATGGACAACGAGTAAGTGATGTAGTTAAGTTGTCCATTTTTAAATGAATTATCACCCACTTGCGAAGGTTGAGGAAGATTACTTAAAAGGATTTATGTGAGTCTGCGATGAGGTATAATTCAAATAACTTGTGTTTCATCTCTCACTCATGAGGTTTTAAGCATGGTGAGACAAAGTGTTGCGGGTGCGCAACTTGAGAAAATAAGAGATGTCGCTCACTCACCCGATGTTAAGATCTATTCAGAAATATGATGTGGGTGGGTGATATGATAAATTTTTAGTCAATTTTGTTCCCGTCGCTCACTCGTGAAGTCTCAAGCATTAAGAAATAAAGCACTGCAAGTTTGCAAAGATATAGAAGGTGAATCTTTTGTCTCTCACTCGCGGTGAAAGTTTTAAATGTATGATTAGACAGCGGATATGTGACAACATGACATGTGTCCTTTTCCCATTTTTAAGTGACAAGAAATAATAAAATATATAGTTGTTTACAACAAGGATACACAAGTTTGAATTTATGGCTGCACTAGTTGCAGTAGTTAACAACTTGTTTCTGCAAGCGTGAGAAGTTGCAGTAATGGAGACAAGATGCTGATGAGATGGGATATAATTATGATTGATTATGCATTCATTTGATACACTTCTAATTTTCTACATTGTGATTTTCTAAGCAAAGTGCAGAGAAGTTTTATCTAAGATCAAATTTGTAAAGGAGAAGACGAGTCAAGCAAATTCAAGTGCAGTTTCTAAGGGCACTACGAAGAAGACAATGAAAATGAAGTACTCAGAGGAATTCATAGACCTATTGCTAGGGTCTTCTAATTCAAAAACTAAAGATTGGGAGGAATGGACTGATAGATGGTGCCAATGTAGGAATCCTATCACATTCAATTATTCTGGTAATGCTCTGTTTCACTATTTCAGGAACAATAGGGTTAAATCAAGCCCAATTCGCAACACATGGAATTCAAATATGGAAAATTGATTATCACTGATGTTTATGTTGATATTGATTTAATAAAAGAACTAGCTAAGAATTATTTTCCGGTAGCTAGATTAACCAGGAAGAAAAACAAGGAAGCACTAGTATCCATCAGCAGGTGGACAATTTATGAAGTTTTCAAAATTCACGGTGCAATTTGTACTGAAATTAACCTAGATAAAATCCAGAGTGACTATGAGAAGAGGGATAAAGTGCTCAAAAATCATGAAATGCCTAGGTTCATGCCCAGGGTATATAGGAGTTTGGTATCAGTCCTAGAGAATGTGAAACCTCCTTTTGATCAATCCATGTTCCATAATTACATCAGGTGTACAGTGTATGGTTTGAGTAGAGTTTTAGGTTTTGATGTAGATTCAACTAGTCCTGCTTACCTATTAATGATGGCCATTGATATTCAGCATCCAGGGGTCAACAATGATTTTGATTATGTAGGGTATGTAGTTGAGGCCATACATACAACACTGGTGCAAATACAATAGGATGTGCCTGTTCCATCTTTCAAGCATTATTCACATTTAATGTTCTTAATCTTATATTACAACAAATATATTATGGATAAGGAAATAGAATTTTTTGATTCAGAATATGGGGTTGAGATGCTAATACAAAGATGGACTCAGGTGTGGGATAGTGGTTCTAAGGATTCCTCTTTTCTGTGTTTTTATAACTAGATTGTTGATCTAATTTTGGATGCTTTAGGGGAAACTAGGGATAGATTATCAACTGATGTGAAGAATTTGTTGAGACCATGGGATTTCATAAAGAATTGGTCTATTACTCATAACCAGGGGGATTCATTTTTATTTGATCAATTCACAGTCATTAGGGTCTATGGCTGTTCACATCCACCCCATGTTCTCCCTCTATTTGTTCCACTTAGAATTGCCTTAGAATTTATTTGGCAAATCACATGGTTTGATAAAGAATACTTGGAAGGGAATAAGAAGGGTAATTTTACCCCAAGGTTATGGGTGGGACATGGTTTTTCTATAGGGAAGAAATATTTTGAATAGATTAATGGCTTTCTAAAATAATATAGGCTATCCACCACAGTATCAAGGTTCTATGATCCAAAACAGTTCTTTAAGACATCTCTAAAAAATTTAACTCCTTTGCAAAAGGTGAGGGATTGTGAACCTTTGGATTACGAGGATGTGGTAAGAAATCAAATAAATAAAGTTGAAGTTCAGGAAAGGAGAAGGAAGTGGAAGGACTTAATAAGAGCTGAACCTGAGTGGAAGGAATCTGATAATTATTTTTCTAGTTTCTTTCCTGATATTTTTTATTTATAGAGGATTGATAAAATGTTAGAATCATATGACCATTTGATGGCACAAGTGCCAAATTTTGATGCAAAAGATACACAGTCTCGAGGGTCTCCCCATACAGTAGCTTTGCATGATGATGAACATTTGGAAAAGTTCAAGCATCCCCAGGAAGAGGAGGAGGAAGCTGGGGAAGAGGCCACTTCTGCTAGGGAACCACCTAGCAAGAAACATAAAATAGAGCACAGAATGGTGCAAGCTAAGAGGAGTATGGCCAAGGTGGTAGTCAAAGAACATGACAAGTACTTCAGAAGGATAAGGAAGAAATTTCAGAAAAGGTCAGAGGATGAAGCATGTGGAGACAATGAACTGCTTTTAAATACAAAAATAGATGAAAGGATCATGATGGCCAATGAGTTCATCAAGGATGATGATTTCATTAAATCATAAGAGTTCAAAAGCTTCCTTATTAAGTTGAAGCAATGAAATTTGAGGCAAAACTTGATAGCAGAAGAAGGACAAGAGGAAAAAAATGAAGAAATCATAAAAACACTTCAGGAGTATGACCCTGAGAGTGAAATAATCACTGTGGAACAGACAAGAATCTTGGTATAGAACAGTGGAATGCTATTGATGCTTGAATGGGATTTGTAGTCCACCTTCATGATTGACCAAATTAGAAGGCAAGAAAATCCTATGTTTAAGATAGAGTTTGAAATAGGTGATGTGCTAAAAGGATCAGGGTTTGATCCTAAATCTAAAACTCTGGTTCTTTGGTCCCTTTCTCCTACTATACACAAGCCTCTAGTTCTGAACATTAGAGAAGAAAAAAGGGCAGATAGGATGATCATGAACCTCCAGAATACTAGTGATACTGAGATTGCTTAGCTGATGATCCAAGTATCTTTTATGAACTTGGAAAAAATAGAAGACCTATCTAAAAGATATGAAAAAACTTTTGGTTAGATGATGGCTTTGGCCAAGAAACATGAAGAAGTTATGGTGCATAAATATACCTTGGAGGAAGAAATAGATAACTTGAAGAAGGATTTGGATAAAAAGAGAACAAAGGAAATTTCTCAGGGGGCTGAAAGAGAAAAAATAGAGAAAGCAACTCAGACAGAAGAAGAGTTAGCACCAGAAAAGGGTAGAACAGAGAAGACATTAGAGCAAAAAATGGACAGTGCATTTCCTATCATCCTTGCTATTTTTCAACACAGGATAAATGCTTTGAAGAAAAAAATTGAGATGATATATAAATTATATGGAGTGTTACAGGAAGCTTCTAAGACAGTTGTGGAAGCTATGACATTTCTTGAGCCAAATTTTAAGTTTTGGTCAGGAAAAGCCAGAGTGATGGATAAATTGAAAACAACCATCTTATATAGTGATGAATTTCCTGACAAAGTATCTAATACTATTGAAATGATAAGTTGTCTGAATGATACCTATGCCTTTTTGAAAGGTAAGAATGAGCTGATAGACAATAAGTTGCATGTATTTGGTGATCAATGCTCCCCACTAGTTCCCAAGATTTATAATGATCATAACACTTTAAAGCTACAGTCAAATTGGGAAAAGGAGTTTGATGATATATTAAAAGATGATACTGTAAAAAACAATATTGAGAAAGATACAGATGCTAGTTACTACAATAACATTATTGACAAGTTGTTCAAAGTTGAGATAGATATGACAAGGTTTATCACAGAGGTAAAGACAACTAAGGATGCCAGGTGGACTAAAGCCATGACAAAGCTAGAACAAGAAAAGACTTTTGATTGACCCAACTCCAAGGAGGTGAACAGATGGGAGGTGAAGCTTAAAGGATTGAAGGATATTTTCAAAAGCAACAACCAATTCTGTTCAAACTTCACATATTTTGTGCCACCCTTATCCTTTTAGCAATATTTTTACTTTGTTATTTCTGAAGTTGTTGCAAGGTTTTGTAAATCTTTCCCAGGAAGTCCTAATCTTGTTGCATCCTTAGTTATAAAAGGATTCCAAGACTACTGGAAAAGGAGATAGTCAATTTTTTGTATAAACTTTGGTTTAAGACCAATATATTTGGAGAAGGGTTTTGAAAGTCATGTTGAATGTAATAATTTTCTGGTATGAATACAAATAAGAATTCATGAATAGTTTTTTGAGTTTATGAGGAGTATTTGTCTTCATTATTATGTTTTGTGTTTTGTTTAATTTGGGGTGATTAAGGATCATTCAAATTTTGTGTTTTTCAGGCAGATTTTGAAGTTGTCTTAGGGTTTCTTTCAAGGAAAGATTTAATTGCCTTAGGCTTATTTCAGTAAAACTTGGGATGTTTAATGAATCTGATGATTATTTTCATATAAATGTGAGGATAGATGTATAAGGTATATCTATTATCTGTTCAGATCTGTCGTTGTTTTCAAGTTTATGTCCATACTAGATGGTTGTGAAAATCCAGATTGACTCCATACCCTAGGATAAAACACTGGTCTGTTTTGAATTTGGATAAGTGACTATCACTATTAAAATGAATCTTTGCCATTATATATACATACTGTAGAAGTCTAAAATCATCCTTATATTAATTTAATCGATATTCCTGTAACATTTTAGTTGGTTTTAATTAATTAACTATATTTGTTATGTTCCTCTATTTTATTTATTTAATTAACTAAATTAAATATAGTTCATTCTCTATAGTATTTAAATTTATTTGAGATACTATATCCCTCTAATGTATTAAATTTTATTTAATATATGACCTCCATAAATCCCCTTTAAATAAATTTCAAATTTATTTATTCCCCCACATTTCTAATATTCTTCTAAACTAAGATTAAATTTAAATTTAATCTAAGCCAACTAGCCTAAAGACCTACTAATCCTACCTAGAGACCTACTCTATTCCTACCCCTACTCTACCTATCCTTCTTAATATACCTACTTCCTCACTTAAACACATACTAATCACACTTAAAGTGCGATTCCTACTCCTTTTAGCACTAATGGAATGCTCACACATGTGTGAGAAACTCCTCAAAGAAGGAAGCCACCAACTTCCTTTAATGTAGCCACTCTTTTGTCCCCCACTCCATTCCCCAAGAGTTTCTCACACAAGTGTGAGCAAATCTTGAGCCACTCAAACCTTAAAGGCCCTTAAAGGCTTATGTTGACTTTTGCATGGCTTGTCCTCTTGCCCTTGTGTCCTCTATGTGGCATCTATGTGGATTCCATATGCTCCACCTCATCCAAGCCTTTTCCTTCCCTCCAAAAATCTATAAATAGAGGCTCTTGCCAAGAGAAAATCATCTCTTTTTTTTGCATTGTTATCATGCTAGTTAAGCTATAGAACTCTTTAAGCATTTTACCATTTTAGTTCACTTTCATGTTTTTAGTTCAAGTTTGAATCTAGATATCACATCTTAAGCATAATGGAATGAAACATAGTTTTTATTTTCAATAATATGCACATTATCTTAGCTTAAGCTTGCATTTTCAATCATGGTGAGAGCTTGAGACAAGTTTATCAATACTTGTTCTTGAGTTCGTCACTTTTTGATCATTTAGCTTGCATTTTTCTTAATCATTTAGTTTAATTTAGTTATTTTGTTGGGAGAGAACACCCACATTCCTCTCTAAGAGCAAATCAACAGGCTTGGGTGCACTTGTTTGGCTCATCAGAGGTTGTGATGGAAACTCTTGTATTTGATCATGGTTTTTGATATATTGATATGATTTATATGTTCTAACGTTTTCATGTCTTAGCGTGATCCCAATAGGTAGGTTTTCAACATACATATTTTGGCACTCCCAGTGGGACCCATGTCCCTTATTTTCCAAGATTTTTGAAATTTTTGCATTTGTTTCATGATTCTAGAAAAGCGCTTCAGATAGTCGTCTCCACACTGAGATTGCTGTCTGCGCTTGTAGTCTGTCATTTGCGCAGATCGTCGTTTGCACAGTTCCACCATCTGCGCTCTAACATCACCGTCTCTGCCTGACAAAAAGTAAATTTAGTCTAGATTAACTTTAAAATAGTTTTACCATATTTTACAAATTTTTACTCTCGGGTTTTTGACAAGGTATTACTTTTTAAGAGTTAAATGTTGTCAAAATTCATGAAAAGTCTTAATATTTTTGCTAATTAAAGTTTTTTGGTCTAACTCTCTATTTTGTTACTATTTATGCAGGTACTTTGCCATCTCCGTAGATTGAAGTCAGCAATAAAACATTACCGTCTATGCATGTTTGTATTTCTGTCAGGTAATAAATATTGTATTTTAAATTGTCATCTATGTAAGATGTCATCTGTGTAGTTTGGTTGTCTGCACTCTGTAACTACCGTCTCCGTAGATTTACTGTATTTTCCCAACATTTGTCAGATTTTTGGGGTATTAATCCTTTCTAAGGTTTTGCAACATCATTTTTGAAGACTAAACATACAGACTACTAATCAATCTTTTAGCCCGCATGTGAAAGACTATCATTTGAAGCTACTCATGTTATCTTGCAGGTTGCCTTAAGAAAAAATCAACCAAACGATCGTGCTTGATTAACATTTTTTATTAGGCACATAGATAACTAGGTGATCTTTTTGTGTGAGTCAAAACGAGTGTTAGGGGAGTATGCTCTCTTCCTTCTTTGGAAGATCAAAAACCTAGACACACTTGTTTGGTCTTAAATAATTAGATCTTTGGGTAAGAACAAGTGTCTGGTGTGTTTGGGAGAAAATGACATTGGGAAGGAAAGTATGTTATTTTCCCCTTGAGGGAAAATCAGAAATCTAGATCCCTCTTGTCGCCAATCCATTATTTTCAAATTAATCCTTTAGATGGGTTTGCCGGTTGAGGAAAAAATCTCCCAAGAATGACCCACATGAGTACAAGGTGTAAGCCACACCACTCCAACTCACATTAATCAAATTTACTCTTTGGGGCCAAATCCTAGGGATTTGGTTGGCATTTTAGCTTATACTCGGCTCTCCTCTAACATAAGTGCGGCCTAACGGTCTCAATCTTGTTTATGTGACCAATTTTTTCAAGATGCTCTATGGGGCTATATGCTTGAATTGTGCTTGGGCAGACATAGAGGATTCAATCGAACGGAGACCCTTACTAAGCACTCTAGGCATAGAAGCTACCTGGAACACCCCCGAAAGGTGATAATTTTTGTGCAAGGAAGATAATAACTTTCCCCAAGATCACTCTTACATTCGTTCCACCCTGAGCGTTTGGAGTCAGCTCATATGACTTCATGATTGGAGCCATTACGTGCTTGGTGAAAACTATATTTTGATTAGCTCTTGTGTGTGTGCCTAAGCATGCAAGCAAATATTTTCATGCTACACCAATTCCTTATGTAGATTATGTTTGAAGTGCTTGAAGAATAATTGAAAAATCCAAAACATGAACGGAATCCCCTAACAAACAAATTTGTCACACTTTCTTGTATCCTTCAAGGTTGCTTTGTCCTTTGTCAGATTGTTTTCAAGACACAAGCCTGTTATTTTCTGGTTTGACTATGATGAAACTAGTTCTTTCCATTGAACAAATCCATTAAAAAATCAGACAGAAATCAAATTTTTTTCCAAATCATCAAAACACTATCTTTTCTACAGACTGTCATCTCTGCTCTAGCATTGTCATCTTTGCAGATCATCATCTTTAAAGTTTATCCTTCTGTGCTGAATTAAACTGTCATCTTCATCTAAAAACAATGAGCTTCAAAATTTGTCAAAATCCTTGAAATTTGGTATTTTATGAGGTCCTAAAATCATTTGTCCTGAAACCTTCAGTTGGTCAATTAAAATCAAATTTTTCGCTATAGGACATGACCGATTCCAAGAAATATAAGAAGGTTAAGCTTCCAACTCCTCCAGTTTATCGAGAACAGAAAGAAACCACTCGCAAATCCAAGGAATATCTACACATTGCCCAATCAATCAATCACAAAATTGAGTATTATAAGAAAATTGGCACTATCATGTACAACAACAAAGTTTGCAACTTCATGGCCAAGTATCCCATCAATAATGCATTTGTTACTCTTGAGCAATATGACTAGATAAACCTCTTGCTTCCAAACCAATTTCTCTTTCTTCCATCGTCATCCTACATCATCCTCAAAGCATTAGATCAAACCTTTTTGGACTTCAAATCAAAATCAAATCAATCCTTTCTTAGGTTGGACGAACTTAATCAAAAGTATTGTAGACCTTCATCCTTAGACAAGCACAACATTGCTTGTAGATCATTAGTCTATCACAAGTGATTTAAATCATTGGTAATGTCCTATTTGCTTAAGATCACAAGTCTATCTTCAAGTAGAAATGGAAATCATCCAATTTAATCCTCTGGTGTTTGTCATCACAAGGTCCTGTTATACCTAGGTTTTGTTCTAAAAATATTTCAATCCAAATCAATCATCAATCAATCAATCCTTAATCAAACATCAACCAATCAAATCTAATCAATCAAAGTCAAATCAATCCCCAAACAAGATCTTTTCTCCAACCACTTTCATCTTCTAATCCCAAATTTCCTCATCTTTCATTCTTCTAGGTATACCATTGTATGGTAGTTACTCTATCACAAGCTAGAAAAATGAGGCGTGCAGAATCCAACAACTCCTTTGACAAGAAGAATCATTTTTCTGCTCAATTCTTTCAAGGCCATACAACGCGAATTGATGACATAACCAATGTGCATGAAGAAATTGAGTTAGTGGATCAAGAAGAAAGACCTACACAAGTGAATGATTTCCTTAGGGATCCATATAACTTAGAAATGGTTGAAAAGACCATTAGTCAAAATAGCAGGGAAATATTCTTGAACCTCATTCAAAATGGCATCATAGTGCCCGCTGACTTTGACGAATCACTTCTCACTCATAACATCACTAAGGTTACGACTGCTACAAGCACGACCATGGCCTCTAATTCAAATGCAACATGATCACGTGACACAAGAAAAGAAACTACAAGTGAGCCTTCTACATCAGTTCCTACATCAACACCCGTTTCAACAACTACATCAACAATCCAATTGACACCCAAAAAAATCTAACAGATCCTATGTGTTTTTTCCAACATTACCTCACACAATAGAACTCAAACAATGACAAATACCTCTCAAGGGCCAAATGCTAATGTCAGCAACATTGGGTAGATCTCCATTCCTTTATCTACATCATCTACGTTCCCGACAATGGGCATGAAGACATCTACTGCCAACACATCTCGAGCTTATCAGTACAGAGCTCCTCCACAAGTTGGTATGACCTCCACTGATTTTTTGACCACACACTTTGGAGGAGAACAAGCTTATGGGCCACATATATTCCACACAACACTCTAGATTTAGCCCAACAAATTAATGTCCTCAAAAATATTGTACATGGTTTGCAGAATGGGGGCAAAAAGGAGTTTTCCTTTGATGAGATTTGTCCCTATCCATTCGATAAGTCTTTCACGATGCAACCATTCCATCCCAACTTTGAGATGCCTATATTTTAAAATTACAAGGGAGAGACATACCATCTACAACATCTCAAGGAATTTTACATTACATGTCAAGAAGTTGCCTACAACAAAAATTACCTAAAGAGACTCTTCACTAGAAGTCTCAGAGGCACAACTTTAGAATGGTTTATGGCCCTTCCTTACAGGTCAATCTCCACATTCTCTAATCTCACAGAGAATTTTTTTGGACAATATTCATATAACATTGAACATCAAGTAACACTCAATGATTTGTGCAATACCAAACAAAAGAATGATGAAACATTTTCTAGTTTCTTATAATGATCGAGACATACTACCAATTGTATGCCATGGAAAATACCTGATAGCCTCTTAATTGACATCTTCACAAAGAATTTGATTCCCTAGATGTCATTCCAAATGAAAATGGTTTCACCTGACACCTTTTAATCCCTTGTCAAGAAGGGAAAAGACATTGAAGATGGTCTTTTGCAAAAAGGTAGTATCAAACACTATACTCCTTCCAACAATGATAAACCAAAATTCTGGAGTACAAACAAAGGAGTTGTCAATGACAGAGTGACTGATGCCAAACATGTTCAAAATATTCAAGCATCCAACAACAATAATAAAAATAATCGCAACAACAATCCGAACCAAAATCAAAATCAAAATCAAAATCAAAACAATAATCAAAATGAGAATCAGAATAAAAATTGATTGTGCAATCAATCTTATGTGTTCCCTCACAACAATACCAACAAAAAAAATGACAATAACAATAATTATCAACAACGACAGTTCACACCATTAGCAGAACCATTGGATGTAATCTTTAAACAACTTGCAGATCAAGGAATGATAGTCTATTCAAACACTCATCCTTTTGATGAAAATAAACCCAAAGATGCTTGGTATCGAGAGAATGAATACTGTGATTATCATCGCATTAAAGGACATGATACCAAGAAGTGCATGAAACTCAAACATTTTTTACAAGATCTTATTGATGATGGAAAAATCAAAGTTGAAGGCCAGAATGCTTCCTCATCCAATGCAAAGCTCAAAGTCTACAATCAACCTTTTCCACAACACAATCAAAACAATGCATCTAATGTGATCCCATATGATTATTCAACCAACACTATCATAGGCAATGATCGAACGTGTGGAAGTCTAAAATAAAATCATATCTTTGGTTTTGACTCTCTTTATGGCCGTATTGAAGAATATGAAACCCACATCAATACCATAATCCTCAAAGCTGCTGATTGTAATTCTACCACATGCAGACCCAAAGTCATTGTCCAAACTGTTGATAATCCCTCTACATTTGCAAATCCAACAGCTGCACCATCTACTCCTACTTAGCCTGCTTCAAGTTATGACCTATTGGCCCAGTTGGGAAAGACTCTTGCACAAATATCTATCTTAGAACTTTTGTGTACCTCACCTATCCACAAAGAAGTTCTTGAAGATGCTCTGAATGAATCCTATGTTCCTGAAAATATCAACATTGCCCAGTTCCAGGCCATGATTGGGAATTTATCTGCACAAGAGCATCTTTTTTTCACTAATAAAGACTTCTGTGGTCCTGTTCGTCACCATAATAAATCCTTCCACATTGAAGCCAAAATCCAATCTACTAAAATCAAATGAGTCCTTATAGATGGTGGATCTGGCCTAAATTTGTGTACATTGAAAATGATTCGCAACATTGGTATTTCTGAGGATCTCCTAGATGTAGATAAGAGAATAAAAATAAAGGCTTATGATGAAAGAGAATGAGAAAGCAAAGGTTTGATCACTCTACCCCTACAAGTGGGCCCAACCCTAATTGAAATTATTTTTCATGTACTGGACGTAGATCTACCATACAACATTTTGTTGGGCCAACCTTGGATACATGATATCAAAGGTGTACCTTCTACCTACCATCAATGCCTTAAGTTTCCACATCATGGTAGAGAAATCACAATTCCAAGAGATCCTGAACCATTCCAATACTTCAAGAGGTTAGAAGGAAAACAATCCAATTACTATCTGTTGAATGAGTTCAGCTGACCTTTTGAGAAGCACTTGTTCAACAAACTTCCTCGGCTATAGAAAAGACATCAGAAACACAACTTGATCAATATAAAGGAAAATAAAAGGTCAAAGACAAAGCCTTTGAGTCTGAAACAAAGATCACTCTCACAGATCGAGGTCTGGGAGAATACAAATTTGAAAGTGCCCTATGCATTGGACAACTCCCTTTATCCCCAAAATCTTATGGGAGGTCATCGTTGTTAACTCCCTCCAAAGAAAAGGACCTTATGTAATGCAAGATGACCACTTTTGAACATTGGGGGTCTTTATCAGATGAACACCTAGAATCCAATGTCCTTGATTGGCTTTATAATGAAGAAGAGGAAAAACTAGTAATATTCCCTGATGGAAAATATATCAAAGTCACACCCATTGTTGAAAGCATGGGGTATCATGGAACTAGCCTTGGTGCAAATGAAATTGGTAAGAAGAAAATTGTGACATCAAATGGCTATCCTTGAGGATAGGGATTGGGTTCCATAGAAACTAAGACTAACTTCGCTAAGGACTATTGTCTAGCCGCCTTAGATTCAGACACCGAAGAAGAGTTTTTCAAAGTCCCTTTCCAATATGTTGAAGATGACCTTGACAACTTTTCCCATTTCCTCACCATCACACAAGCTGACCTTTCATCCCATCGTCTACCCCTCACAAACCCTAAACTAATTGACTGGGACCAACAAGATTCACCACCAACTTTAGACATTTGTGATTCAGATGAGGCAGTTTTTAGCATACACACATACATGCATATATCATCAAGTATATAAATCATGAATCAATTATAAACAAGGGTTAGATCATAATCCATTAGGGTTAGTCACATAATCAAATAAATTTTCCAAAGAGATAATCATATCATGAGTGCATAAGTATGATATAACAATAATCATGAACAAATATATCTAATCATACATAATCATCACATATGAGGAACTAATAATTAGGAAGACCTGTAAATCATAATCATTGATACAAAGAATCACTCGCATATAAATCACATATGTTTGTCAGGTATCAATCCTAACACATAAGATCCTATAATATCATCATCATCATCATCATCAAATAGTGGCCACATACCAAAGAGATAAAAGCATTTATAAATACATCATTGTCAAACTAGATTAGAATAAAATGAGTTAAAAAAGAACCTCAAACAGATACATGTCAATAAAAGAAACACTAGATACCTTCAACATTACAAAAGGAACATTAGGGTTAGATGGTTATTACATCCTCCCCCCTTAGGTTCGAATTACTCTTGGAAGTCTTAAAAGATGAAATGGAAATACATCACACATTATATCTTAAACACATTTTAACCAATATCACAGGCATAACTAACCCTTGGATCCATGCATTATATGGATAATAATCCTTATAACATGGTTAAGCATAAAATAAATATATATCCCAATCAATTTTATTATCACTAACTAGGATAACTTCTACTCGATAAAACATTAGTACAAATAGAACTTTCCCTTTAATTAGAAAGTAAGAACCAAGGTAAATAGCTTGAACCACTCAATTTTCCTTAAGATATATCAAAATGTTACAATTTTCATCTCTTTTCAACACATATAAATCAAAATTCATAAAACACGGTAATACTTGCATCTAACATAATGATACATTTCTATCTAAAATGTAACACTGAGCATATCCAAATGTGCATTTTAACAATCATATTAGTTCACATCACTAGGGTTACACATCACAAGGCTAAGGAGTGTACATGCCACTCTAGACAAGCTCTTTCTCTAGGATACAATACCAATCTCATCTATAATACATAATCAATACCTCACTTAGTGGCTTGATTGTGTCTTGGGCCATTCAGATGAAGGCCCTCCATACAATTCCACATGTCATATCCCTTGTTTATGTAAGGTGGTTAGCTACCAAGGAATAGACACCACACATAGGTAGGTAGTGGATACTCACTGCATAATAACCTCACATATCCCCATCCTCAAGGGTTCCCTATGTCTTCTTCCCTGTATACACTCACCAAGTCCACCTCATGCATCTTTAGTGAGGAATCAAAACACAACACAAGACCAACATTTGAAAAAAGCAAAAGAAACTAGTTTAGTCACCAAAGCTCATAAATAATAAAAAGTGAATTATCAATCTCAAAAATAAGATAAATAAGAATCCAATATGTTGTAACAATAAATTATGCACAAGATAAATTTCACAAGTCATGGCTAAACTATCATAGGAAAAGATGATAAAATTGCTAGTCTACATAAACAAAGATGTAAATCATCATAAATTTCACATCATATCACTATGTGACTATATCTAGCCACCTCACAAGGAAGGAGGGAACAATGTTTGGCTACCGCAATAGCCCCTCATGTGGTTGGGCCCAGGCAACAATACTCACATGGTATGGGGTTTCACCTTGGAAACACCCCCACATCGAGTGGTGCATAATGAACATGCCAACACACCTGGCATGACCATACACCAAGTGAAGAAGGCACACTCTAGTTGTATATCGCATGACAGTGTTCCTTGCAGAGTAGGCACGTGCAGGACACACCCTGCATAATTATGTATCTCATAGATCACTGTCGTAGCCAAATGAATACATGGCTAGGGCCCACCCATATTCCTACTGTATCTATACAATCGAGCATCCATGTGTGCCCCTCTACAAGCATGCAAGCATCTCCAATTCTCTCAGTATAAGGTAAGAAAATATGCATACATATATTGCATCTTCACATTATTATGTACGTGGCATCGTGTTCTCGATCTCAGCTCGCTACCATCAGTAACACGACATCATCACTTCACACTATGTTGAAATATCATTGGGGTGTGCTATTGTATTCATTACATCATTTTAGAACATGTGTGAATACAACATCCATCAAAGCATGGGATAAAAGAAATATCCCTTCATGTGTTAGACCACATAGATAAGTACATATCCATAAATAATATATCTTCTCATAGAGGCTCATATCAATTATTTGTATTGTGCTCAAGAACTATGGGGATTAGGCTAAACACTTATGAACCACATGTACGGGTCCATCATAAGGGGAAGCATTTATTATTATCTTCCCTCAAGTATTGGAAGCTAAGGTCACTTTGTGCCACTAGTATATGTGCACCACATAACTACCCAAGGAAATGGTGATGCTACTACCCCTCCACATACTTGTAATCACCCTAAATTGGGCTAGTCTAACCAAAGGCCCTATTTGCCTTAACTTAGGATCTTCCTCCTAATTATGCTAGCCCGATTATTTGATTACTAGAATAATTCATCAAAATCATTAAAATCCCTCAAATCAAACATCACCTATTATAGATCTATCATTAATTTATAATTGATTACATTGGCCTATTTAATTAAATCAACCTCATTAAATCCCTTGGCTAAAGTAATTAATTAAAACAAATTAATAAAATCTCCTGAATCACAAACTCACCACTAATGGACAAATCCATTTATGGACCAATGCAATCTGACATACATGGATCAATCAAGGTTTAATCCTCATCACTCATTATCAATTAATCTCAATCACTCATTTCCCCTCATTCTCCATAAAAGGAACAGATTTTGAGCTCATTTGATCCCACAATCTTGTATTATCAAGCCTATGTTGTAGAATTGAACTTATGCATCTAGATATTTAGAAAATATTTCAATTTCATAATGGATTCAATTTATTTAAGATTGATATATTTATCTTAGATGAATTTTAATAGCTTTTTTAATTTGAATCTTCCATCTTAGAGTGTATTGTCACTGGTCTAGAGCATACTCTGAGAGCACTAGCATACTTAGATCAAACTCTCTCTAACTAGGAAGCTATAACTCGCTCTTGATTATTATTCTTTCATTGATCTCTTAGGTACTAAAAATTTAATTAATGAGTTATAGAGTGTTGTGTTTGCATATTTGTAGGTACAGGTGAATTACACATAAACACATTTTTGAAATTTTTCATGATTTAACATTCTATTTTTGCAAGTACATTGTCTCATCTGGTGAATAGGGTTGCACCTGGTAAATTCAGACTCGCATTCTGTAAATCCTAGATTGCATCTGGGAAGTGTCACATTTGGTAATTCCTTAATCGCATTTAGTTTCCTTGATCGCCTTTGGTAAATCCTTGCTTGCATATGGGAAGGCTCACATGTCGGTATGTTTATTAGTCACATTTGGTATTCTAATTTGCATAATTGATTGGTTTTTAATGACTAATGGGTGAATTTGGTGTATTATATTGATTTTAAACAGCTTAATATTGTATGTGGGATGTTTCTGACTAAGATTACGCATGTCAAAGATTATGAAGTGAAAACACTCTCAAAACTACTAATGTGTGGTGTTTCAGGTTGCCTACACGAATTCAATCAAAAAATCATGATTTTCTTAAGTGATTTCATAGGAATTTAATTGAATTTGAGGTCAATTTCCAACCTAATTAGAGGATTATGCTCTTTTCGCTTTGGGAAAATTAGAAACTCCAACATTAGATTGAAAATTAAGGTCAAATTTGGGGATAATTTACCATGTGTATGATGTGTTTGATAGGAAAAAATGGCATGGATAGGAAAGTATTCTCTTCTTCCTAGTGGAGAATCATAAATCTAGACTACTAAGTCATCAATCCTCATTACTTTATTTCATCTTTAGAGGGCCTGCTGGTTGAGGAAAAAATCTCCCGGGAACGACCCAAGTGAGTATGAGTAGATGCCAACTCTTCCACCTCACTATAATCAAGATTCTTCCTTGAGATGAAAATCTCAGAAGACTTAATCGGTTTTGTCCTTGGAACATTGCTGATCATTCCTTGGACATGTTTGGATGTTGTGTAAAGTGGAGTTTCTTGAATCTTTCTTGCAAGAATACACACATCTAGGTACTCATAGGGTTATATTCCTCAATCTTTCCTTGTGCAAGACTATGGGAGACAGTTATGAATAGATGCCCAAATTAAACACCTTATGCTAAGTGACCACCCGGATTAACTCTAAAAGGTTGGTAACTCTTGTACAAGGAAAATTGTAATTTCCCCAAGACACTCATCATATGAGCCCTCTTTGACATTAACACTCAACTAATATGGCCTTCAACATTCATTGTGTGTTGTTGGAGTGTCATATTCTGAGGAGTCATTGAGTGTGTTCCTAAGTCAATGAGCAAGTATTTTTATCTCAACAAAAGTTGTAAAGGATCAGTGTGTTTGAAATCTAATAACCTTGTTTGATGTGTTTAAAATCGAAATGAAAGATAAGTACCTCAATGTACCACCTCTCAAATTATTAAAAACATTTTCAAACCTTCAGATTCATAGGAATTTAATAGACAAACACTGATATTTGACAAATTTTACTCATTTTCAAACTAAGTGGCAAACACAAACCAGTCTATCAGAAGGTTGCATCTAGTGTAGAGGGTTATTTTTGGTGAACATGCTCACATATAATTAATCTAGGCTCACATATGGTAAATAGGGTGTGTTTGAGATCGCATCTGGTAAAGTGGAGTCAGTGCAGCATTGCATCTGGTCTATTTAGGATTGTATCTGGTTAGTCACATATATGGTAGTAGGTATTTGAGCACATGTCAGAATATTGATCTTTGTAGTTTTGGATACCCTTTTGGTCCTTCTATCAGGGTCAATCATTATAATCAATCAACCTGAAAGTCTTCATCAACAAATTTGCAAGTGTACCTTGTATACCTCTTATGTTCTCAAACACTCATTGTCAAGTCATGTTCTCTTATCACCTTTAATCCTCTTTGGTTCCCAGTTCAACATCAGGTCATTCTAACCCTCTAACGCTAGAACTTTTAGTCACCTTTTCTTATCAAACTCACGCTCACAGTCCTTTGGAAAAATTCACTTGGATGGTTTCAAACCCTTTTGCACATCAGTACACCTTGACAAGAATCCTATCACGCTTTCACGGTTAACACAAGAAACAACCAATATTTTGCTGACAATTCAGAAGAGCCTCCTAAATTTATCCAATTCCATGAAGGAGGGACATTGAGAAAGAATCTTATATTTGATCAAGACTTACCATCACCACCTCTTAATAAAAGACAACAAGAAACACCCGCAATGGATAACCTTATGACTAGAATGCTGCATTTGATGAACACAATGATGAAGACAATCAAGATGAAGAGAAAATTCATAATCACATTCTTGCATCTGGTAGTGATGAATAAATAACTGAGGAAGAGTACCGCAAACTTTTAAAAAAAGAAAGAGATTTCAGAGAACGCTGGACAAAATCATCAATGAGGAGAAAGAAAAATACTTCCTCCGCTTAGCTTCTATAGGAGTTAAACTTCCTAAAGATTACAATGTTGAATGATTCAAATCTAAAGAAGTGCAAACACCTATTTCAATCCTATAAAAATAACTATACATGATCCAAACAGAACTTAAGGAACTCAAACGAGAGAAAGATAGACCAACAAAGGAATACTCATTGGAGCACATATGTCCATTCTCATTTGATAAGGACTTACACATGATTCCATTTCCACCAAATATGAGAATACCTAAATATGATAAGTACATGGGAGACATGGATCCTCAAGATCATGTGAGGGAATTTTGCGCCTTAAGTATAGAATTCATGCATGAATAGACATACTTGATGAGATTATTTTTGGGAAGCTTAGGAGGACAAGCCATGGAATGGTTCTCAAAATTGATACCAGACATACAATCATTTGAAGATCTGGTCAAAAATTTCATTCAATAATACTCTTATAACATACAACACATCGTAACTATATTGGACCTATGTAACACAAGACAACGAAATGGTGAATCTTTAATCAATTTCCTACAACAATGGAGAAGAATATTCACAAGGTGCTCAAGACAAATACTTGAATCATAAAAGATGGATATTTTCATAAATAACTTGGTACCTAAAATGAACTATGTATTTCAAATACAATATTTTCCTAGTTTCGATAGAAAGGTTAAAATGCAATTCAAGTTGAGGACGTCATGATTCAGAAAAAAAATTACACTTTACAAAGAAAATAATTCCTCTCATAACAACAGTCATAACAACAAGGATAAACCTAAATGGTGGAACAAGAAAAATAATGTTGTTAATGATGGAGTTTTGGATATGTCAAATGTAAATGTTAAATTAGTTGTGTTTAATCTCACAAGTAGCCTACAAGCAAATAAAGGATCTAACACAAATATGGAAAAAATTCTAAGAATAAACAATGAGACAAACAAGGGAAAATTGTGGATTTCTAGACCTAAGAATACATTCAATCCATTGGGAGAACCCCTTGAGACATTTTTGAAAACTATTTTAGACAATAAGATCATTACACTATCAGAGACAAAACCATAGGAACCAGAAGTGAAACCAAGATGGTGGAATGATAACTACTATTGTGCCTTTCATCAAAATAAGGGACATAAGACTAATGAATGCATGAAACTCAAGAATATCATACAAGAATTGATAGATAGAGATAAAATCAAGGTATAAGGACACACTTCAAATGAGTATCATATAGCATTTACAAAACTATTCCCTAATTATGAAGAGGGAGAAACATCTAAGTCTAAAGGAAACAAATTCAGCTATACTTATGCTAGTAATGATAATGTGATAAACATGTTGGAAATAAAAGAAGTACCAATAAATATGATCACTACCAAAGGTTTGTAAGATAAATTTTCACACTTGAATGTAGTAACACAAAGTCAAGCAAAGGTAACAATCAAAGGAGTTAACTCCTCATCAATATAGCCAACATCATCCAAACAACTAGCTATCACAATTCCAAAACCAGTAACATCAAAATAAATGGTTTCTGCATCATAGGCCAATTAAAACCTGGTAGATCAATTTCAACGAACCTTAGCTCAAACATACATATTTAAATTCCTAAAGATCTCTTTGGTACACAAGGAAGTTCTTGAACAAACCATGCTTACATCCAATGTTCCAAAAGACTTGGTGTAGACAAATTCCAGGCTATGGTTGGTCATCTAATGTCTCCTCATTAGTTATCATTTTTAGAAGAAGATGACAAATCCTTAAATCATCCACATAATCATCCCTTGAACATTTAGGTCTTGATTCATAAAAATTGGGTGAAGCATGTACTGATAGATGGAGGCGCGGGTTTAAATATATGTACATCCAATTTGGTCAAGGCACTAGGATTTTCAGAACATGTAATTGATCCATGAAGAAAGATAAGCGTCAAAGCCTATGATGAAGAAGAGAGATCATCCAAAGGAATAGTGGTACTACCTCTCAGAATAGGTTCAATAGACTGTGATGTGATTTGCAAAAATTTGGATTTTCCATTAGCCTACAATATACTTTTGGGTAGACTATGGATAGATGCTATGCATGCAGTTCCATCCACCTATCATCAGTGTATAAAATTTCCACACAATGTGGTAGAATTTATAGTTCCATCAAATTCAAGCTACTCCTACAACAATGTAAAAATAGATAGAATTTTTCTCCATAATAATAAAGTCCTAAAGAGTCTACATTTGAGACCTCAAAAGACATGGTAATGAGAAGCTTTGAGAAATCATTAAAAATTGAAGGAGGCAGCATGGGGGAATATAAAATGGGTTCAATGCCATCATTTTCTAATCTCCCCATGCATCCAAGATCATATGGTAGACCATAAACTTTATTTACACCTTCTACATCAAAATAATTGGCTATTCATGAAGAAACGGGTATGGTCAAAGCTACAAAATCTCAAGAAGAATAAAATGAAGATAAAGCAGTCTTATCATGGTTACATAGAGGGAAAAAGGAAGATAGTGAAGTGAAACATGTGGAGATATCTCCAAACAAATATTGAAAAGGTTATGATCTCCTGAAACAAATGGGCTACAAAGGGAAAGGACCTTTATAAGATAAGGGTAAAGGATTTATTGAACCAACACACATGGAATTCTGGAACTCAAAAGACAAAAGAATATTGGGCTTCAATAATGAATCAAAACACTCTACCATAACAGATGGTCATATATTTGATAAGGAAAATGATAAAGAATAATAATAGGAAGCTTAGGTCATACCATGGATATTTGAGAGATTGGTGAATGTAGGCATTGGGAATCCCAAATATCAAGGGGAACACTACATACCCACTCACTTAAGAGAACAATCAGAACACCATGTACTTAAGAAGTGGGTAATCCTCATGAAGTCTAGCAAGAAGATGAATATCATGAAGGGACACATCTAGAATAAGAAGAAAGATGAAGTACTAAAGAAAAAGAAAGAAACTCAAACATCATTGAAGAGATAATATAAGACACCAGGAAAGTCTACATCCAAATTGGGGGCAATTGGTTATGATCACCCATGTATTTTATCTACCACACTTTGATAAACAAATAACAAATAGGGTTCATCAAATAACTATTGTTTAATTCCTAGGCTGACCTGAAGATAATATCTTAGATTCACATGATTATGAATAGGATCAAATTTCTAATGTTACTAGGGATATTGAGATAAATGTGATCCATCAATTTGTACCTCAATATGAAGAATATTAGTGTTATAATACTACAAACATAACAAACATTATGACATGATTGGCTGATATAGTCATCTCAAGTATGATTAATGCAGACACAACAGTCTTGATAAGACAAGAAGAGTATCAAAGAGTATTAGAAGACAAAAATCTCAACAATGTGATTAGACCAAGATAAAAAATTGAGATGGTTCCACTAAGAATAGAATTTGATCAGATAAGAGGAAGAGAAGAAGGAGAAAGCTTAAACGTTAGATCGTTAGAGTTAGGTTAACAGAACACTAAAAACAACACTAATAATTATGACTGGACTCTTAATGATCTAATTAGTACTATAGAAGCTAACCTAATAGAAATAATCTTACTAGTTAATAGTCTTGATACTAACGTGGTGTTGTCTCTATAATCTTGTGAACCTTTATCATTGGTACATCTCAAATTAATTGACTCAACTAAATTTGAGCCTACAAACATGATTAAATTTCTTAATGAATATACCTTGGCTTTCTATCTAAATTCTTGTTAACCTTATACCTCTTCCACCAGTGAAAGGAGCACAAAGTTGATAGAAGAGGATATCAAGTTTCTTAGTCTCAAAAAGAAAAGAAAAAAGAAAAAAGAGAACTAATGGTGAAAACCACATTAGGGCAGTATCAGATTCTTAAAAAGTAAAGCAAAATATGTATCTAGTGGTGAAAACCTCTCACAGGTGCCAAAGGATGATACTCTTGATATTATTCCTGATCACTTCCAAGAAAAGTCTTCAGTATTTATAGAGCCAACATCACCAGTTAATCTTGGGATAACTAAATCTCTACAGATGATTCACATTGCACAATCTTTATCAGAAGAAGAGAAAACCCAATTCATTTAATTCTTCAAAGGAAAGATCAAATTGGCTTGATCTTATTTTGACATGCCTATTTTAGACCCATAATTTATAATTCATCATTTTCTATTGCTTCTGGGATGAAACCTGTGAAGCAAAAAATAATAAAAATGTATCCACATGATGCATTACTAGTGAAAGTAGAACTGGAAAAACTTTTGAAAGTTGGATTCATAAGGGTCACTTCTTATATAAGATGGATCTCTAACATAGTCCTTATTTATAAAGAAGATAAATTTATAAGAGTTTGTAATGACTTCAGAGATTTAAACAAAGCTTGTCCAAAAGATGATTTTCCACTGCCAAACATTGACATGATTATAGATCTCACATTAGGACATGACATATACTCATTTATGGATGGTTTTTCTGGTTACAATTAGATAAAAATCACACCTGAAGATCAAGAAAATAACATTTACGTTCACATGGGGTACCTTTTGCTAGAATATGATTCCATTTGGACTAAAGAATGCTGGAGGAATATACCAAAGGGTTATGAAAATGATATTCCATGACATGATGCACAAAAACATGAAGGACTATGTGGATGATACCCTGGCTAAATCAAAACACAAATAAAATCATATTGAGTATTTGAGAAAAATATTAGATAGAATGGAGAAATTTCAAGTAAGACTAAATCCAAAGAAATGTGCATTTAGTTTCAAATCAGGGAAGCTATTAGGATTCATAGTCCCAGCAAAAGGAATTGAAGTAAATCTAGAAAAAGTGAAAGCAATCATGAAGATGAAACCACCAAGAAATTTAAGTCAAAGAACACTCCAAGGAAAGCTTCAATCCATACAAACATTCATGTCTCAATTGACTGACAAAAGACAACCTTTCACAAAGCTATTGCATAAAGGAGTGACCTTAAAATGGGATGAGCACTATGAGAGTAATTTCAAGGAACTAAAAGAGTATATGGAAAATATTCCTATTCTAATGGCTCACATTCATGGAAAACCATTTTTACTCTACATATTATCTATGGTAACGTCACTAGGGGTCTTTCTAGCACAAGAGGATGAAACCAAGAAAGAAAGATAAATTTACTATATCGATAGGACATTAGTCTCCTATGAGCTCAATTATAGCATGACAAAGAAAGATTTCCTAGCAATTGTCTTTGCATCCCAAAAGATAAGACATTACCTTCTCTCACACATAATGAGGCTAATTGTGAAGATTGACCCTTTGAAGTACCTTCTGATTAAAGCGACATTGACAGGAAGACTAGCAAAATGGGTCTTGATACTCAGTGAGTTTGACATAGAATATGTGGATAGAAAGGCAATCAAAAGACAAGTAATAGAAGATCAACTGGCAGAGTCACTATTCCATGATAACAAACTATTGATACTATAATTCCCTGATGAAACAATCATGTATTTAAGAAAATATCCTTGGAAGATGTACTTTGATGGTTCCTTTACACAAAAATGATCAAGAGCAGATGTATTATTTGTTACTCCTCAATTCTATAAAATACCTAAGGCTTACAAAAAAATATTTCCATGCACTAATAATATCTTTGAATATGAAGCTTTGGCGAATGGTCTCAAGCTAGCCATCGAGTGGAAAATTAAAGAACTACACATATATGGAGACTCTCATCTTATTATTAACCAGATAAATGGTGACTCTCAAGCAAGAGATGAAAAATTGATGCCTTATAAACAAATGCTAGATGATCTCAATAAAAACTTTGTCTTTATTACATTTCATAAAATTCCAAGGATAGAAAGTAAAGCTACAGACGCAATGGCAACATTGGAATCTATGCTACAATTAGAAGAACATCAGTTTCACTATGATTACCTGGTGGAAGACTTATCCTTTCCCACATTTGATGCACCCGAATCCCAAATAGTTTTTCTCTCAATATCTAAAACTCATCCCGATATAGCATTATCTATGTATATCTTAAAGATCAAACCTTAATTGATGGCTTATATAGAAATGAGAAAAGATCCCTTATTAGAATAGATCAACTTATGTAATTATTACTACTAATTTATATAGGCGTGGTCTTGATGGAACGCTACTTAGGTGTTTAAAACATGAAGAATATGATCATGCATTGAAAGTGGTACATGAAGGTGTGTGTGGATCTCACTCAAATGGTCTCTCGATAGCTAAAAAGACTCCTAAGGATAGGGTACTATTTGCCTACAATGGAAAAATATGCTATACAATATGCCAAAACATGTAAATGTCAAATCCATGGAAATCTCATACACGATCCAACCAGAGAACTGATACCATTTATCATACATTGGCCATTCCAGCAGTGGGCCTTTGATCTTGTTGGATAAATATATCCCAACTCATCAAGTGGACACAAGCACATCATCATAGCCATAGAATATTTCACAAAGTGGGTCAAATCAATGTTTCTCATCAAAGCCCTTCCGAACAAGTATTAATGTTCATTTTGAACTACATCATTTGTAGGTATGGGATACCCTCATCTATTGTAATAGATAATGGGGAATAATTCAAGAATCAAGACATAGATGAACCATGTACATAGTTCCATATAACTCAACATTGTTCTTCAATCTATTACCCTCAAGGTAACAGATAAGTTGAGGCATCAAACACAAATATTCTCAAAATTCTACATAGAACTATGAGTAAATCTAGGAGAGATTGGAATTTACAGCTAAATCTAGCACTATGGGCCTACATGACCAACATCCAAACACCAATGAGAGCCACACAATTTTCTCTTTTTTATGGCATAGAAGCAGTGTTACCAATAGAAGTTGAAATCCCTTCTTTGTGTGTATCATTAATAGCTCTTGTCATAGATGAACAAAATCACATAGATAGAGTCCATGAATCAGAAAAGTTGGATGAACACAGCCAACATGCATTTGATCACCCAGAAATATATTAAAAGAGGATGTCAAGAGCATACAAAAAGAAAGTAAAACCTCAAAAATTTCAATTTGGATATCTAGTACTCAAAGAAAACCCTAAAAATCAACAAAACAGAGAACAAAAGGGAAAGTTTGAACCCAACTAGCTGGGACCCTTTGTTATCACAACAAAATTTTATCAGGAGCTTATCAAATAGATATGAATAAAGGATATTTTCTCCTTGATCCTATCAATACTCTACACTTGAAATGATTCTATGCTTGACATCCAACCAAATAGCACTTGTACAGAGAAAAAATAGTCCTGAAAAAAAGAGAAAAAGAAAGAAAAAAGTACCTTGGCAAAAACTTGGTAAACATGCATCTTGGTAGAAAAAATAGATATTCCACCAAGTGGTAAAAACCTGGTAAATAGACATCACTTGTAAATCACCACTTTATCTATCAATACACCGCTTACAATTGGCTACTATTCAACCGCTTATACATATCCTTTGGTCACTTTTGTGACATAAACTGGACCTACACTATCCAAATGTTCTCCTTTCCTTACCTAGAATTTGTCTATAACCAAGTCTTCAAATGGTTCTACTTTAATGGGGGCATGTCTCCTAGCAAATTGAGCAGTCAAGTCAATCCCATATGTCATGGGTTGGTTCACCAAACTTTGTTAACCTAGGTCATTGTCTAGGAAAGTTTGCCATTGACATACAACAATATTTCTTAATAATCACGCATCATTGTCACTATCACTATAAATAAAAATGTGTTTCTTAAACACCACCTACATATAATAGAGACCACACTAGTATTTCTTGACACTTTAATCAAATAGTGTTTTTCAACACTCTGTCTGATTGCAACTAAACCTTATCAAAAAGGTGTTTTATACACCACTAAACTCATCCAAACACAGATAGACACTTCACATAATACATTGATAACACTTAATCTATGATTGATAATCTCTTCTTGAAACCAATTAATCAAAGGTGTTCCTAAACAAAACTAATCACAGACAGACTTATCTTGACTTGTATTGATCATGACTCTTTGCAATGTCTCAATGATATTTTTAGACTAGTGGGATAGGAAGACACCATAAATTTTCTTTTTCTGATGTTTATTATTTATCAATTTATGATTGTCCTCCAAGAAACTCCAATGTGTGTTAAAAATTACTAGAGAAGAAATGAAAGGGAGCATGAAATTTTCTTTGTCTTCTACTTGTGGTGATTGATTCAATGATCCTAATAACTTCACATAACATGGGTGTCTATGGTAAGAGCCTTTAGCATGATTGGAAGGCCACATATATATCTCAACCCTCTTTATATGAAAGCTATGGTGAGGTTAGAATATTCTCCTTGTCTATTTGTTTATCTTAAAAAAATCTTAGTAAGGTGCATACAACATTATGTACCCAAGGATATGAACATTAAAAATAAGGGTCATTGTGGGTTACATATCACACATGGCACAAGAATAGAAGAATTTTCTTACATGAAAAGCAAATAATTGACATGTCATCCTGGCATCTATGCCCTGATGCTTAGGGTTATTTCCGACATTGCATCTAATTAAGGTAGTACTCAAATCTTCATGAAGGTTAAAATCTATCAGTGAAGGTTGTACTAACCTATGGTGTTCGTTAAAAAAATTCTCTATGATGATAAATTCTATTTTGGAATGATCAGTGACAAGTCCTAGAGGTCTTAATATAGCCGCATTCATGATTAATATAGATGCACTCATACTTATGCTTGCATAATAACTTGAGCTTAGAATGATTTCTTATCATAAAAAAAACCAATTGTGACTACTTAATCTACTGATTGATTACTCTACTCACTGATATATATACCTATAAATTCATATGAGTATCATCATGGAATAAAATTTGCATAAATTTGGCATAAGCATCATAAACAAAAGGAAAGCATACATATCATTGCATATCATCAGTACATTTCCTGCAAAGAAATCATAATACAGTGTCAGATAAGTCATACATACATGATAAGTGCATCCATACTTTTATATGCATTAACAAAAATACAAAAACATACATGTGCAAATCCATATAGAATCATCTCACACATACATATATCAGTGAAAGGTAAGAGAACAATGATGTCATCACATCTGTATAATCAATATCATCATAAAGACCAAGTACATCATTAAAGCACAAATTAATATGAGCATCTATCAGTGAAGCAAATAAAGAGACAATAAAAACATATCAAAATTTGAAGGCAACATCTCATATATGTCAATGGATAACATATAAATATGGAAAAAATAATGTGTCAACATGATTGAGTATATATCAAGTGATCCCTAATGGATAAGTATACATAATATCAATGAGATCATAAGTAATAACAAGTATCAACTCTTACTACCACCCTCATCCTGATCATGAGGGGGAGGAGGTGGAACATCTGCTCATGTAGGAAGTTGAGGTGGCATGGCTCCCTCAGACTATAAAGAAATAAAAAAATACAATGGTTCCCTCTAAGCCTCAGAAATAGTCACACAATATAAGGAAAAGTAGTATGCTTCTCTCTATCCCTGGAGTGTAGTAGCATGAGCCTGTTGGTCTCTCTCAGCTCTCATGATATCCAATTAATAGTGCCAATCTATGAAAAAATTCTCCAAGGTAATCAGATAAAGGATATGCATATCTACCCCTATCTCTTGGAGGATCATGTTGTGGTTGTCTACCACTACCACTTCTCTCACCAGTCTTTCTCTACCCATTCGGTCTCTGGTGAGGAGGAATAAATATTAGATGAGTACACCTACCATCACCACCACCTCCACCACCTCTATCATCTCCATCACCTTCTCCCCCACCACCTATATCATCTCTGTCACCTTCTCCCCCACCACCTATATCATCTCTATCATCACCCCTGCCCTCTCCTCTACAATCTCTATCATGTCCCTGAGACCTACAAGGAGGAGGATCTATACCACCTCTATCACCCCAACCTCATCCATCTCTCCTCCCACCACTCCTATCTTCCCTACCTCTACCTCCAGTAGGGACGTCATTGGTAGGATCATAATCTAGATCCTCCTTTATCCTCAACCCTATCTCCTCAGGTGAAGTGAAGCATGGGAAAGGGTATAGATCAAGAACATCCATTTACTCATTCATAATACCACCATCACCTATCTATGGTAAATAATCCTGGCCAATCAAAACCATCTGGAACATCTCAATAAGTGCACTCTCATAAGATAATCAAGCATCCCACTATGCCTCCTCATCTTGGATAAGTGCATAAAAAACAAGATCCTATGGAATACCCTGTACCCTGCCAAACTGTCTGAATACATAAGTAACCACAAAACATTCTATAATATATCTAGTACACCCAGTCATGAATCTGCTCTAAACAAATAAGGCATCTACCTCAGTCATAAGCCCATTCCTCATAATCAAGATAAGTTCGCTACTTGGCCTTGGTAACATCATCTAATAGTCGTCTCTAGTATTCCATCTTACCTAGATGAGGTTGCTAGATATGTCTTGAGTACATGTAAACATATAGATCCTCTGGATCTAATTGTTTATCGACTATAGGCTGTGTCACTGGAATATACTCATAGGCCCATATCTGAAGAATCAGTATGCTTACTATCATGCTCCTCGAAGACTGATATACAATATCATGTAGCTCTCTATAAATATGGTCTAAGATACGAATGCCCTATCCATTTCAGTGAGATACACTGATCATGTCCTCTAACATGCTAACCCATCCACACATAAATCCATGTTGCCCTTGGTCTAGTATAAGGATCCCGCCAATCAACCTAGCAAGAAAAATAGGCAGTCACTCATGATGATAAAACATATAATCCCAGGTCAGGTTTCGATGAGAAATAGAAGGATCATGAAAGAATATTTGTGTGTCTGAAATGGAAATGGCTGACCATGAATCAAAGTGTACCTTCCTACCCATCATCAGTATACATAGAATTCTCAAAACATCCTCTGAAGTGACAGTCATCTCTCCTATTAGAAAATGGAAGGTGTTGTGCTCTAAATTCCATCTCTCAGTAAGAGCAGTGAACAACCCTCAATTTACCCTAATATCATCAGTAAACTGCTCTGATAATCTCAGGACGCGAGTAGGTCTCGGGCTCCAAAAAGAAACAACTGCTAATCCAATCTAAAAGGTATAAATCAAGTATGTAATTAGTTCTAGGATAAAGACAACGCACAAAGATAGCTGACAGATCAAGTAGGCAATCCAAATCAGAAAATGAACAAGACAAATTGACAAGTTTAATGGAACTAAATGATGCAAAATGGATTCAGAATGCCTTTCTCCCAAAAGTGATTCTAAATTACTTGGATGCAACTCTAAAACTACATGCGATCCTATTATGATAGGATGCAATACTCATACTTTCATGTGATCCCGTTCTGACAGCATGTGACCTGGGACACTACATGTGATCCTATTTTCATAGTATGTGAACCTCTAAACTTTTCAAGACACCTGGGAAAACACTCCGGGTGCAACACTTTGGTTCACCCGGATGTGACCTTGTTTGGACAGGGTGCGACACATGATTTTGGGTAAAACTGAATGCAACTTAGGTTTTACGATATGTGATTCAGAACACGGGATGTGATTCTAAAATGAGAGTTATATATCTATTTACACACATGCTAAAAATCAAAATGAAAAGCAATAAAATGAAAGGTCATCACATACTCACCAGAGTTGTGTAATGGGTGGGTCAGCAATGGCGACGTCCAAGCTTAAATCAATGTCTCTCCATGGGACTACCATCTTCTCTCTAGAGCTCAAAAATTACTAAGTTAAAAGGTGAAAATGAAATAGTAAAATGACCTTTTGGGGCTTATTTTAATCCCTTAGTGCTAATTTTGACATAGGGAAAACTAAGCAAGATTATCCTAAAAACATCAATACCTCATCAATGTGTCAAGACCAAAATCAAAACTATGGACAACATATAATTCAAATGCACTAATCATTTTGAAAATTCAACTGACCTAATGCAATGGTCAAACCTAGTCAACCACAAACTATTGTAAATACAAAATTTATTTGAATATGTAGAAAAGGATACACAATGCTTGTAGAAGAGTTTCAAATTGTTCCTAAATAGATGATATAGGTGTACTAATATTGACTATGGCATAAATTTGGTTAAACATGTTTTGAAGCTAGTCAAAATGAGTCAACCAATGTACAGAAGCAACATGAACTTGTCTTTACTTAACAACAATAGCTCAAATCATCAAAACCTTGGTCAGTATCATTTAAATATAGTTAAATATCACTTTCAAAGTAGTCAAACTTGGTCAAGCTATGTTCCTATCAACACATATTCCTTCCAAATCATATCCTAATCGATTCTTTACACATTCTTATTGATCCAATCATATCTAAAATCACTTTCTCATTAATATCAACACTTACAGGGGGGATTTCATCAACATTCATTTTGATTTAATTCTTGAGGGGGCATGATCATACCTAAATCAATCAATTTCTTACTTAAAAATAGTTAGGGATTCTAGATCATACTGTTTATCAAATTGACTTCATTAAGAACTATGTTAAACAACATCATCAAATGAATAGGGGCATGTTAGTTTTCTTCCATCAAGTTGGGGCTATCGAATAATATGAATTCATCACAAATCATATCAAGGTAGTTATTTATGCCTATGGATCCTTAAGGTTTCAAATTGTCTACCAGTTATTCAGTTTCATCATATTAAATTGAATATGTAAAGTGAATTATTATTGACCTTCATTCCATCAAGTTGGGACTGTCGAATAATATGACTTCATCAAAAATCATATCAAGCCAGTTAGCTATGCCTATGGATCCTTAAGGTTTCAAATTATCTACCTGGTATTCAATTTCATCTCATTAAATTGAATATGCATAGTGAATTCTTATTGACCTTCATTTAATCAAGTTTGAAGTTTGTACTATCAGACTTTGCTCCCTCAATTTCAGGACTGATATCATCAATTGAAGTTTGTTCAATTAGGCTCAGAATTCTCAATCATCAAATTGGGAGTAGTTTCATCACTTTATATCAAACTATTATCTAAATTAACATTGATCTATTCTTTGAATCAATACACTAATCCCACATCAATTCAAAGAGGGGAAAATGTTTATCCTAAATTGGGCTAGTCTAACCAAAAGCCATGTTTGCCTTAACTTAGGATCTTCCTCCAAATTACGCTACCTTGATTATTTGATTACTAGCATAATTCATCAAAATCATTAAAATCACTCAAATCAAACATCACCTATTATTATATACTTGGCCTATTTAATTGAACAAGCTCATTAAATCCCTTGGTTAAAGTAATTAATTAAAGCAGATTAATAAAAGCTCCTAAATCACAAACTCACCACTAATGGAAAAATCCATTTATGGACCAATGAGAGATGACATGATGACATTATTTTCCATTAGTATGCAAACTACACTTTTGGTAAGCATACACCGAAAGACAAGACACGAGAAAACCAAAGATCAGATATTATGAGATCACCGAAGATGACTAAGTGCAAAGAGAACCGATGACACAAGTTAGTGTGTAAACCAAAATTGAAAAGACAGAAAGATAAAGTGGAACTTGATAGAGGAACCCGATATGCAAGTTACAGTGCAGACTGAAAAGATAGATATAGTGCAATCGACAGAACAAAATTGAAGGATGGTCAAGCATGACCAACAGACAGAACCAAAAGTCAGTTGCAGCCCGCAAAAAGTGGATTTGACTTCCATGTCAGATAATGCAAGTGTATTCTATTTATAGGATATTAAATTGTTTTAAATCCATTTCTTTAGGGACAAGGTGCAAGAATGTAAGTGCTTTAATCAATCTAACTGATTTAAAACACATAGACTAGGAGATCTAGGTATAAGTTCTAAACCTAATGTTAGAGTTAACATTATTTTTATCAAAACTTGATGAAGTCAATCCATCTATAAATAGATGTTGCAATCATTCATTATTATGGATGAATAGATGATGTGAAGAGAGAGGAGAACATGAATGAATCAGATGAGCACATCTATGGATTAGATTGAGAGTTTCAAGAACAGGGACAACAAAAGATGAATTTGGTTAGGAAGAACCAAGAACAGAGCATACCGAGAATCAGAGGTATTAATCAATCACAATTAGGTGATAATATTTTTATGCGATCTAAAGAGGATCTATATAAGCAATAGGAGATTGCATTTACTAGGTCAATTTTTAATTTTCTATCATTCTAACAAGTGGAGCAAAGTGTAAAAATCCTTTCAAGGAAGGTGGATTTAACCATCCAACAATAAATCTCTTAACCGAGTGCACACTCAATAGTGTTGCTAAATATCTTAACAGAGGATACTTTAACAAGTCTCCACCGATAATCCTAATAGGGTAGATCATCAGATGTGATCAAATTGTAAGCCTTCACCAACCCCTTCCAATCCGCAGATAGTGAAGATTTTGTGGGTGCCATCCCCACCGTAGTTTTTACTTCCTCACAGAAGTTTTTTGCGATATCATATCTTGTGTTATGTGTCAATTTACTTTCATGAATTTTTCTATTAATGTTCACATGTATGTTAATGTTATGATTTGATATAAATCACATCAATATAGTTTAAATCAGATTGAATGGATCTACAATTGATTACAAAGGTTAATTGATAAAAGGGATACAAAAGTTTTAGAGGTACTGATTCACCCCTCTCGTCTTAGTATATACTTCCCATTAATCCCAAAAATTGGTATCAGAGCTAAGTCTCTTCTTGGAAAGCTTAAATGGTTAAGAGAAAATATCATATAATGGATAAGTACAGACTTGATAAAAATATTGAGAATAAAAAGCTTGAAATTTGGATGTTCTTTGAACAGTATAAAGAAGCTAGAATCAACATGAGACAACTGCTAGATGAAACAAAGAATATGACATCTCGCTGTAATGAGACAGATTATCATGAGGAAGAAATACCAGATTTCTTTGAGTCTTCAGGATCAACTACAAGAAAAGCATCAGATTCATCATACGAAATCATGACAAGCCTAACTGGAATCAATCTACATTTGGCTGGGTAAGTTAAATCTTTGCAAATCGGTCAAGACACACAGATGGTAAGGATGATTGATGTCATGAAAAATGATAGGCAAGCTAAGAAAGAAATAACACTAGCTATTTATGATAGAAGAACGATCACTGAAAAGCTACAAGAAAAAGTGTCTGAAATATAGAGACTTACAGAACATCAGCATGAGATTACAAATTAGATTATTCTTATGAGTCAAGAAGCAAACATATTAAATGTTTAACTCATTGAAAGAATAGAAGCTATCGGTGAACTGAGGGATGAGAATGAAAATTTTAAACATGAAATAATAATTCAGCAACAACATAATGAAATTATCAAAAAGGCTGAAGAAAGAAATCAAAGAATGGATGATTTTCTTGGAGGACAACAAAGAGTCAACAACAATACCGGTCTAGGTTTTACCGAGAATGGAGAATCATCAAATCAAGTTGATCCAAAGAATGTTTACACAAATTCAACACCAATAAATATTACATACAATCACTGTGGAAAGTAAGGCCATACATCAAATGTATGCAAAGGAAAAATGAAAGGTATTCCTAAATCTACATCTTCATTCATAGGATTTTGTTATAAATGTAACAAAAAGGGACATAAAACATATGAATGTAAGTCTGAGATGAAACAACCAAAGAAGGAAACCTACATGGAAAAATACTTTCCTACATGCAAAATAATTGGGTATACAAATCTTGAATACTGAAAAAAGAAAAGGCAAGCATGGAAACCTAAAGGTCAAGAAACTCCCTATCAACCAAAGAGAGTCGGTAATTAGTATGTATGGGACTACAATAATTGGACAAGTTGTACAACATGTGAAAGATATGGTCACATTGCCACAAACTGTTTGAGATAGTGGACTAGAAAGTATAGAGGCTGGACTAACCCCAGAATGGCATGCTTACACTATCATAAAGTTGGTCATGTCAAGAAAGACTGCAGAGACCGAATGATAGAGACAAGAACATATCCCAATGGAAATGCCATTGAAGATATATGGAGGGAAAGAGATAAAATGTGGAGAAAAACTTCAAGCAATGATGAAGCTGAACTGAGCAATGCAAATGGTGACACCCCATCCAATGGATCCAATGACATCACCACCCCCACCTAAGCAGAACAAGTAATTATGGAACTACATTACCCCAAACTATTAATTTACATCAGTTCCATAGTATGTTAATATAAATGCCTAATTATCATAAGAAAGATGCATCATGGTATTACTTGTTAAAATATGTGATAACTATGCTTTCGGGCATATATACCAAAACCCGTCGGTATACACTCAAAGCTAAGACTGCCTACATTTATCGAGAAGAATTGGTTAAAATCAAATTTTCTAAGTACAAACTGAGCCTCTTCGGTAAACAAGCAAATGAACAAGTTGTCAGTGATACCGAAACCTGTCGGTAAAAGAAAAGTGAACAATGACTGATCCAAAATGTTTTAAGTGTCACCGAAGGAAGTAAAGTCTTGACTGATGAACTCAGTCTTCATACATCTAGGAGTTGGTAAGTATTTATGGCACCCATTTTAGGGAAAACAACTATAAATAGGGCATTAGAACAACTCATTTGTTCATGACACCCATAGCAGAGCGACCAAGGCAATTTTCAAACATAGAGCAAAGGGATCATAGAGTGATCATGACTTGAAAAAAAACACTCCTAAGCATATCAGGAACCTTTGATACAGTAAACAATAAGTTCCAAAGAACTGACAACTCTATTTTTATGCAATACGCTGGAAGCCCTAAATTTATAAATGGCATCGACTTCACGAACCATGAACTCCACAAATGCAAAGAAAGATGAGTTCAAGCTCATCAAGAACATGACATGTGAGGAACCTAACTATAAGATCCATCTTGAGGTTTCCTCACAACCCGACAAAGCTGGTGCATTTTCACGCATTCTAGCAAGGATTTTACTGGTTGAAGATGTTCGATCATTCATACACTGCAAGATTGCAGAGATTGGAACATCAGAGGTTGAAGAAGCTTACAAGAAGTTGTTCAATGATGATGGATCACTTAAGGAAGAGCACAAGCACATTGAAGTGAAAGGGCTCACCAATGCTCTAATGTTTCTGAAGGTCTTCAAAACTTAATGGATTCGGTTAGTGCTAAGCTGAATGCATAACAACAAGCTATGGCTTGATGAGCCAAAGGTAATAACCTGAGACATCATTCATGCAGTCACTGGTTACCCCATAACCAATAAAGTTAAGGCACTCAAGCATCCATCGAAGGCAAAGACAAAGAAAATGACAGGAGCCAAATGGGATGGAAGTGGACTGAAAGTCACAACAATAACCAATGATGAGATCAAATTCGGCGGATGTGTTTTGGGCTATAAATTCTTCCAGGCAAGAAGATTAAATAGCATAGCATCAGGTGCAGTGGACACAATATTAAAAATTTTAAAGAAGGGGACACAATTAGTCTTATCTAATCTACTCTTGAATCAGTAAAAGGATAACTTAAAGACAATCAGGATTGCATAGTCAAACACTTGTAAGTTTGGCTCACTTATAATGTGTATCTTCTTTAATTTTCAAGAGACATTCCCATTGGTTAGAGATGTTAAATGGGACAACACCAAACCGATCACCATGCAAATAAGTAAGCACATAGCTACAATGGGTGATAAATTCAAGACAATCATGGATGAATACTTCAATGTATTCAAAGACCGAATGCAAAAGAGGGTAAGTATCCATGAGAAACTCATTGAACAATATAAGGATGAGATATGCTTCATGGTTGACACTGAAAATATATACATTAAGCCTAATATACCAAGGACAACATGCTTAGAACCATTAGAGTATGATATTGTAGACACCCTAAAATGGACAGGCTTGCGACTTTACATTAAAAACACTAATTTTCATCTATTAATTAATGGTTTTTTAATCATTAATTAATCACCTATTTTCTTCTAAATTCATTTCTCAAAT